>JAWDJE010000002.1:60710000-60995000 GCA_035047345.1 Bradypodion ventrale | reverse complement strand
GCTGCCCTGTGCACATAGCTGTGGCCCACCAGCCATACTGTCACCGGTGTAATACGACACCCAGGGTCTGCAAGAAAATTGAGAAAAAAGGCGGTAAGGTGACTGGATTGGTACTCATGGCAGGAGTGGGCGCACATAAAACTGAAAACATTGCGAGCCCCACCTCCCCATGCTGCGTATGTCAGCCCCAGAGTACCCAAAAGCAGCTGCTGTAGCGGCTGCACCAATACGGAATGAATGTGTGCCATAACGGGCACCTGGTAGGCCCACCCTGGTGAGGGCTCTGGCTGTCACCTTCCAAAACTGAAATTTAGTAAGGGGAGACCCATCTTGGTGACAGAAAAACGGGCCGTGGTGCCTGCCACGCAGTGCCAGGAATTCCTGTAGGGCACCAACCGGACAGATGTCTGCCAAAGAACACCGTAGCAGTCTTACACCACTGCCTACGCCATGCTGATCTGTCTTAGAGGAGCGTATCCTCAACTGGGCCCAGTCTTTGGCAATATAGACATCCTCGAGTTCCAGTGCCCTACACTTGCATCCGCCTTATACAGCATCTCAAGCTCGCTGTCGCGGAGCGCTCCAAAAAGGCCACCGTTGTAGCCGCATGAAGTGGGCTGCCTCATTTCCAAAACAGAGGCCAGGCCAGCCCCGGGCCAATTGGGTAAAAACCCTGGGAAAATCTTGCATCCGCCTTACTCAGCATCTCAAGCTCGCCGACGCGGAGGGCTCCAAAAAGGCCACCGTTGTAGCCGCATAAAGTGGGCTGCCTCATTTCTTAAAACTGAGGCCAGGCCAGCCCCGGGCCACTTGGGTAAAAACCCTGGGAAACTCTTGCATCCGCCTTACTCAGCATCTCAAGCTCGCCGACGCAGAGGACTCCAAAAAGGCCACCGTTGTAGCCGCATGAAGTGGGCTGCCTCATCAATCAAAACAGAGGCCAGGCCAGCCCCGGGCCAACTGGGTCAAAAACCCCCTGGGTAAATGGGGTGGCGGTCGCCCGGGAAACGCCCAGGCACGTGCACCCACCCCTCCCAACATGTCTCACCCGGAAGTCATTGGTGCTGTCCACACGACCTCCCACCTTGGCCATAAAAGCCAACCCGACAGCTGAGATGCTATGGTGCGTGGTGCAAGGCCCTGGGGATACAGGTAAATCGTGAACCGCAGAACATGGGCTACTGGAAAAGGCCAGGTTCCTGGCAGTCAGAATCGGGTACATAATACTCTAAAGGAACTAAATGCGTGGTGATACGCCTTACTCATGCATGGCGCTAGTGACAGGCCAATCGCCCGGTTCACCTCTCCTTGCCAACGGTCCATCTCACATCCGGGAGTGGCGAGGGAAATTCCTCCGCATCCGGGGGCCGAGGCACGGAACCGGGAGATCTGCAGGCGGGACAAAGCAGCAGCAATATCATTATCAACCCTTGGGACATGCCTGGCCCTGAAGGGAACGTTGAGGCACAGGTTGCATAACACAAACCAACTAACTAGCTCCATAACCCCGGGCGATTTGGAATCCTGTGCAGTGACGATGCGGAACAGCCGCGTTGCCATGCCCAAGTTGCACAACCGAGTTGGCCCACCTCTTGCCCCATAGCATCAAAGCACCCAGGATAGGGAAACATTCCAGATACGTGAGACCATGCAGGCAACCCTTTGCCTGCCCAGGATGGTGGCCACCCACCATAGGCCCACTTCCAATTGAAGTACATCCCAGAAACCCAGGAATCATGAGGCATCGGACCGCATCTGAAAGCAAGGGGGAGCCAGGAAATCAGACCCCAAAATGACACCCCGTTGAACTACCTCTGAATCTATGGCCAGACAAGCACGTATGCCCCGATACCCTGGGTAAATCTGAGCCTGTGATGGGGCCTGGATAATCCCGCCATGGCGTCGCACAAGCGCAGAGCAAATGCCCTGCCCGGTGCGACGACCCTGCCAGCGAAACTGGGGTGACCATGTAGCACCAGAAGTTACCTCAGTGATGCCATGCGCCCGGCCAGCAAGACCGAGACAAGGGCCACTAGCCTTGACACCTTATCCTGCTGCAACCTAGAATCCTGCGCTATCGTGTTACTCTCCACCCCAGGAATACTAGCTGTGGAGATGGGCCCTCGGTCTTTTCGGGCGCTAAAGGGACACCAAGTTCCTCCATTAGCGTCTGAAATGTGATGAGGAGACGTGGGTACGTGTCCCAGCCCCGTTCAGCCCCGAATAAAACCATCCAGGGAATGGGCTACAGACCGGGACCCTGACCTGCGGACAAGAGCGCAATCTAGGAAAATGGTGAAACGCTCGAATACCGAGCCCCAAAGGAATAGCCAAAAGGCATGGCATCATTGAACAATATGCTCCCCAGGACGGGGGTGCGGGACAATGCCAACGACCCTGCCCGCATAGACCCTTTCGTCAAAGCTGGCAGCAGCCACCTCCTCCCTCCCCTTAAGGGATAAAAGATTGGGGGCATCCTGAGGGGACCTATTACCCATGAAAGGGATCCGGAACCCCTGTCTAGAACCCTGAAGGATACCCGCATCCTCACCCTTCAGGCACCATGTGAGCCAACGCTCCAACATGTCCACCTTAAATGGGGAGGGAGCCCTTCGGTGAACTAGATCCATCTGCGGCAGTCTTGCCAGCCCCCTGTCTGCCCCACCCTCTGCCCCGCATCCTTCTAGGCCTGGGACAGGCAGAGGCCGCATGGGGCCCAACACAGGTGGGACACTCCTGTCTGTATTTGCAAGTCTTCCCCTTAGAGGAGCCATTGGACAAAAAGTCCAGCACAGCCGGCGGGCTGGAACCCCCCGCCCCGCCCCCTGGCAGGTGACCTGTGCTGGGGCCGCCCGCTGAACCGCATGCCCACAATGGTATATCTCCCCGGGTGCAGGGCGCGTGGGCGTCACGTACAAAAGCCACAGCCTCTGGCCTGGCTCATCCTGCCTAATCTCGGGGTGCGGGGAAATTCGCCTACGGCATCCCTCGTCACAAGCCAACCACGCTGGGCCCGGAAAGTAAATCATCGCCCGGTAGGCGTTGTCCAAATACTGGACCATCGGAATTGCCAAATCCGGCCATGCCCTAAGGTACACCGCCATGCATACGATGCAGGCCGGCAACCATTTGGCCCACATACTTGGTGGCTTGCGACAACGTGCCTGCCACTATCCTTCTCATTCTGCCCCTCCCTCTCTCCTTGGTGGGCACACTGTTTAGGAATGAGAAGATATCCACGTACTCCCCCCGCCAAATTTACTCTCTGGCGGCCTGTGCCAAGTGGTCACTCATCGGTATGGAATAGGGGCTTGGACCAACCCGGCCACCCAAAACATTCCCCTAAGGGTAGGGAACACCCCCCACCACGGGGCCCTGGGTGTTAGCTGTCATCGCCGGGTGAGGCGTCAGCGGGTGCACCGCCGCACCACCCGCGCGAGGCCAAAGCGATTGGAAAGCCCCCCCCCATATTGGGAATGTGTGTGGATGTACTCGCTTACACCGTATACTCACATGCTGCACCCCCGCGGGCCGCCCCCACCGGGGGTTCCGGCCCACTGGGGGCGTCGGAGCTCACGACCGACGTAGAGCTCATCCCCGGAGAACCTGCACCTGGCCGCTGGCTGGGGAGCTGCGAGGCAGTGGCCGAAACCGCGCCACGCGCCTGCAGCAGCTCAACCCTCCCCGTCGGCTGTTGTCCTCCTGAAGACAGCGCCTCAAAAGGAACCCCAAAGGAGGGGGGGCCCCCGCCTGACTTCCACGTTAACCTGGGGCGAAGGGCCGGCTGGCCCGCCTGGTCCATGCGTGGGTACAGGCCCCTGTACCCAGGACCCGAAAGCAGGTGGAGGAGCGGTGTCCACCGCTCGCGGGCCGCGGGCCGGAACCCCTTCCGCGCCCACACTCTGGTTGCCCACTCCGGGCGAAGGGGCAATAGACCCCATTCCGCCGGCCCCGGCAGGGGCGAGCAAAGGCGGCAGCTGAGGAGGCAGCACCGCGGTCCTCCGACCTGGGTTGCGCCTCCTAACCGCGCGAGCTGCACTCGGAGCTGCCTTCTTCTTCGAAGGCATTTCCACCGAAGCAAAGGGAAGCCAGCAAGGCAGAATCGCTACCCAAAAGGCTTCCCGGTAGGCTCAAGAGCGACGGAGACACAGGGGAAAAGACTTCTCCGCTCCGTCGCTGAGGTAAAATGGCAGCTCGGCTGCCTCATGGCCACCCCTTTTATAAGGGAGCTGGCCACGCCCCTAACTACCCGGATTCTCTGTCCTGTGGGGGGGGGGCCCGCAAAGGGCGCGGCGGCCATTTTGGCGCCGCGCTTGCATTATTGCTGTTTTCTGTAATAGACTAATACAACTACTTCCCTGGAAACCGTTGTCTTTCTAGAACCTTGAGATCAACATGTACATCAGAGAATCTTATCCTGGAAGCACAGCATTTCCATTTTTGTGTGGAGATAACTCAATTCTTCTGTGTACTGTGGTGTGTATCTGGTGAGGTAGAGGGTGGCAGTTTGTACACCCCTCAAAGTTATGCATGACTTATATTCCAGAAAGAGTGGACAATCTCTTTTTCACAGTTGTAAAGGTGCTTGTTGGCTGTAACCCTGCTTAGAGGTCCTTGGTTCTCTGACTACCACACATATTCTCTATAATCCTGTTGGTGATTTACAAGTTTGTAAGTTAAAATGTGTTACTCATTGCAGCAAATTGCTACTAAGCAAGGAGGCAGCCTTTGAATTACAAGGATAATATTGTACCTGTTAACCAATTCAGTGTGTGCTCCATAACATTTGTTAGTTAGCAGCAATTTGCCACAGTGGGTAACATATTTTAACTTACACACTTGTAAATCACTAGCAGGATTCTGGACTTCATCTACTTCAGGGGTTCTCAAACTTTTCAAGCCATGGGTCGGACCACATCCACTCAGACAGCTGAGTGGGCTGGACAGGTGGTTCCCCCTGCCATAAATGCTGCTGTAAAATGCATCCGCGGCTGTCGTAAATGTGTTTACGACAGCTGCAGGCACATTTATGGCTGCCTTAAACGTGTCTGCTTCCACTTCTGGCGGTGGTGGCAGCTGTGATGTGGGCCATATGAAATGGTGCCCCAGGCTGTACTTTGAGAACCTCTGATCTAATTCATTTACCAAATTCAAACACTAGTAATAGGTGCTTACAAAATTCTGCAGATAAATAAGTTTAGCATCTATAAGCATAGAAGCATAAGCATTTATTTATTTATTTATTTATTTATTTATTTATTTATTTATTTATTTATTTATTAATTACATTTTTATACCATCCATCTAGGATATTTCCCACTCTGGGTGGTATACAATTAAATAAGCACAAAAAACATAATACTGTACAACAAACAACAAAATGATGGTGTCTGAGGGAAAGCAGGCTCAAATCTAACTTATTGGCAAAGGTACAGTATTCTTAAAGGCCTCCTTGATAGTCTAATGAAGGAAATTGTCTTCTGAATTTCTCCGCCTTAACTGATGAAAAGTGGCAGATGATGCCCAGTCTGATTAAAGGGTAGTAGCCAATAGTGAAGGAGATGAAGTGAGAAACTAAGCCTGGGGCAAAAGTGGCATTATCAGAGAGAGGAGAGAGTGGCAAGGCTGCAGGTTTTCACACATACACACACGCAAAGACAGGTAGGCAAGCATTCACTTAAGATACTGCTTCACTCTATCCAGTGGTGGGCTCCAATTTTTTTTTACTACCACACTGTGGGCGTGGTATTGTGGGCGTGGCCAGTGGGAAAGCCCTGTGTTGCACCCAAATTAGGACTACTTTATTTCAAAACTTGGATGGGTGGGGCCAGGCAGAATTTCTGCTACCGGTTCTGCCAAACTGGTGCGAACCTGCTGATGCCCACCACTGACTCTGTCCCATTCATTCATTCTACAATTCAGCTGAAGAGCAGAAAAATACACCCCAATCTCAATTAGAAATGCACCAACTGCTACAGCGTTCTTTCATTGTTTTAGTAACACAATCCAAGCTACTCTTGAGCCCTTTAAATGCCCCAAGTGGATAAGGATTAGAGCAGAGATTGGCAAAGTGCTGTCTGTGAGCTGCATGCAGACCAACCCACCCCCCCACCCCCCCACCCACCCCCACACACACACAGACAGACACACACACCAAGCTTCCTTTGTCCTCCTATTTGCATCAGAGGGGGAGTTTGCTCACTTCTGTTTTCTTTTTAAATACCTTATGAATAACATCAAGTGGAAGGGGGAATGACCCAAAATGTCTCTAAAAGAAATTCCCTGAAAGGAAAATAGTACCCTGTAGAGTACTAGGAACCATTTCAGGTCAAAATATTGTTTGAAATTAAAACTTGTAGAGAGGGGATAGGGAGTCAGAAGGAAGTGGGGCCCTTTTGGGACCTAATTGTGGCAGATGAAATCCACAGGCCTATAGAAGTTGAGTGATGGCTCCAGGAATTTGAGTAAGAAAACCTACATATTCAAGCTGGATTCAGAAAAGGAAGAAGCACTAAATAATATATTACAAATAAATGTTGGCTACAACAGTATGCAAAGATTTTCAAAAGAAAATAGGTCTGTGCTTTATAGATTACAGCAAAGACTTTGATCATGTACAGTAGATCATAAAAACTATGGGTTGTTCAAAACAAAATGGTTATGCCTCAACATTTATTTTTAGTGATGCCTAATATGTTATTGTGCCAAGACGTCCTTTAGGACTGCATTTGGAGAAATAGTATGATTTCCCATTTGTATCAGTCAATGTCAGTGTTGGGCATCAGCAGGTCTGCTCTGGTCTGATGGGACCAGTAGCAGACATTGCTGGCCATACCCACCTCCCTCCCACACCACACCCACCTCCTTCTCCTCTCTCCGTACTCTGGGCATGACCAGGAAGGAGCCAGGAAGAAGAGGAGGAGGAAGATGGAAGAGGTGCCGCAGCCAGAGCCAGGGGGAGGAGGAGGGGCCACCGCTTTGCCCGCCCACTGCCGCCACTTGCCCAGAACAGCACAACTGAAAGTACCTCACCATGCCGCTCTGGGATGCCGCTCCAGGCTAAGGAAGAGCCTTGTTGTCGTCCGGACAAAGAGGAGGAGTCCCAGAGCAGCCAGGCTCACCGTCCAGGTGCGCTTTCACCTCCACATTTCCCACGTGCCTTTGGGGGGTGGGCAGGGTGGGCTGGTGTGCTGGCAGCCTCTCCCTCCCAGAAGCACCGGCAACACTTCCCATGCGCCTCGCCCAGGGCTGAAGGCACAAAGGAAGTGTGGAGGTGAAAGCGCACCTGGACACTGAGCCTGCTCTGGGACTCCTCCTTGTCCGGAGGACAATGAGTCTCTTCCTGAGTCCGGCGCAGCATCCCAGAGCAGTATGGTGAGGTCCTTTCAGTCATGCCGCTCTGGACAAGTGGCAGCGGTGGCTCCTCCTCCTCCCTGGCTCTAGCTGTGGCACCTCTTCCGTCTTCCTCCTCCTCTTCTTCCTGGCTCCCCCAGTCATGCTGCTCTGGGCAAGCAGCAGTGGCTCCTCCTCCCTGGCTGTGCCGGTGTCTCCCACCTCTGCTGAAGCAACGATCTGAAAACAAGGTAGGTACCTGCCCAATTTCTTTTCTTTTTTCTTTTCCTTTTTTTGGGTGAGGGGGAATGAGGCCATGCCCACAGTTAGCCACACCCACAGTTAGCCACACCCACAGTGTGGTAGTAAATTTTTGGGGAGCCCACCACTGGTCACCACCATCTTTTATCTCCGTACATGTTTTACCTGCCTGTTCACTCTACACTCAGAAAATATAGAGTGGAATAAGATTTAGATGAAAGAACAAACATTGGTGGAAGAAACATGAATAATTTTAAGATGTGTAGATGACACTACTGAGGAATATTAAACAAGAAAGTACAAAAACAAGATTTCATCCCCTATTAATATCTCTGGCTTTTTGCTCTATCCTATGATGGCCTTGGAAATGCACAAATGGCCAGTAGTCCTGATGTTTCAGATAGGTCACCCTTGCTCGAAAGCCAGTAGTATCTGACTCTAGGGTTCAGTGTTCATCTCTGATTACAGCCAAGAGCCAGCACTATCTGCATCTACAGAGATTTTCATGGACACATGGCAGGCATGCCTCAACACTGCACAGAACACTGTTTACCTTCCCATCAAAGCGGTACCTGTTTATTTACTTGTAATTTCTTGTTTCAAACTGCTAGGTTGGCAGGAGCTGAGACAGAGACAGGGAGTTCATTCCGTCATGCTGACCTGTTGACCTTCCAGTTGTCAAATTCAGTGTCTTAGCCACTTGAGCCACCACAGTTCATGTTTCAGATAGAAACAAACAAAAGAGGGTCCACATTCCTAGGTCTAAATGAATATAAGCAGCTTCTTCCTTTCAGGCTATTCCACTCATTCTTAAATTCTGTTGAAGAGTGCAACCAAGAATTGGGTAGCCTAAAGTTTTGAGTTTTGAGGACATACTGTCTTGGATTATAACTCCTACAGACTCTCAGGCACATGGCCCCTGGAAAATATAGCTTTTATGTACTCACTCCTGATAGGATAATGAGTTTGGTCCATCAATATAGTTGTGAAGCGAGAAAGAACCTACTGTGATCCCTTTTCTTTATTTCTTTATTTCATTCTTTGTTTTAGTTTTTGAAAAACTTACAGCTGTATAACCTACACAGGTGTGTCTGCTCCCTCCTTTGTGGAAAAGATGAGAAATGAATGCAAAGATGGCTTTTCTCCTAATTTGTATCCAAAGTTGGAATACAGTTAAAACTCCTGTGTGTTTCATTCCATCAATAACAAAGTACAGACAATGTTAATGTATCTTTTATATATTCCACAACATGAACTTCATTTTATCCTGCATGGATATTTTTCTACAATTATCTATACCTATAAATCCAAGGGTTAACCGTTGGAATTTGCTATACGTTTCTGCACCCGTCCATCCTATCCCATACTGAGAGTCCTGCACTCACCCGAACCCGGTCCGGAGGTTACTGCAGGGTTGAGAAACGCGCCAGTGTGGCAAGAGCCCCACGAATGCAAAAAAAGGAAAAAACTTCACTTCCCAACATTCTCTGTGCTGCGCTGTGCCACAGCCAATCAAACTGAGAGGCGTGAGCAAAAAAAACATTGGGAAATGCCGCGCTGCCAATAAAAATCAAGCCGCAGGGAAAAAACTACCGCACAAATGCAAACCAAAAATGAAAAACTACAAGTCCCAGCGTCCTGTATGCAGTGAGCATGCAGAACGCTGAGAAAGCCAGCACGCAAAAATACAATTACAAAACGCAACAGGAGTGCAAGTCCCCAGCAGACGGACGCAGCACTTCACAGCCTCGCAAAACAAAAAGCCACAAAACTCCTCCTCAAGACACCCGCTGGCCTTCTTTCCTGGAGCAACGGGGAGAAGAGGGACTCCCTCTCCTCCATGCTACCCCACCGAAGACACGGCGAGACCACCACCAGCCTCAAGGCCTGGGGTGGAAAAAACCCAAAAACAAGCAGCAGTTCATCAGGGGAAGCACCCTCCCTGGCAAATGACTGGCTGCTGCATTTGTACTTCTGACACCACTGTTTTGAGAACTACTGACAGAGGTAATAGAAAAGCAGCAGTCAGCAATCCACAAGGAAGAGAACCACCCCTTACGGATCACTGCCTGCCGATCTCTGGTTAGGTAAGCCAGGAGAGAAATGAGACAGAGAGGAGAGAACCATTGTCAGGCAGAGACAGCTCTTCTCTGCCTCCTTCTCCCCCGACCTACTTAATGAACCTTCCTGAGGGAAGAATGGGCTGACTGCCAGCTCCTCCTTTCCCCCATTGCTGCATCGAAACCAAAATTCGAAGCTGCAATGAGGAAAAAAGAAACCAACAGGCAAACCTGTCGTCATCATCGTGCAAACCTACCACCAACAACAAACGCCAAAATTAATAAAAATTAATAAAACAAAAATAAATAAATAATTTAATAAAACCATTAATAAACAAAAAAGTAAACCACAAAATACACAAACAAAAACATCCACAATACCACAAAAGCACAGACAAAACTACTACATGAAAATCCCTAACTCTAACAACACAACAACCACAAATAACACAAATAAACAACAATGAAATAACAAAAATAAACAACACCAGAAATAAACAAACCAATTACACAAATCTAAAGCCGAACCAAAACAAAAAATAACAAACAGAAACACCTCCCAGCACACCACCACAAAAACAAAACAAAGAAAAAACCCAGAAGAAAGAAAATCAGAGAACTCACCAGCACGTCCTCCCTCCACGAGATCCAAACAGAAATGAAGAAACAAAGACTACTTACCGGAAGAAGCCCCACCTAGAGATCAGGAGAGCAAAAACACGTGAAACAAAAACAAAACCACTAACAGCCCCACCTGCAGGGCAAAATAGTAAAAACAACTCAAAAACAATAAAGCCCCACCTAGAGGCCACAAGAGTAAAAACAAGTCAAACAAATAACAATACATCAAAAGTTTACACAAACAACAAAAATATGTTACATAAATAAAATAAAAAAATTTATAGCATCCTCTGGTGATTTATAACTCAAAAACACCCCCCACCAAAAAAAAGCGAAACACAATTTAAAACAGCCCGGCAACGCCGGGCAAACTATGCTAGTATTTTCTAAAATGTCTATGGTATGTATAGATGTTTTCCTCCATGCATTCAGTGAAAACAAGACCATGTTTATTGGCAATGGTTCCAACAACCACACATGAGTATGGAAAAAGCTTTATGTGATTACAAACCATACATAGAACTATTTTACATGACATGAAATGTATAGATGCCAGGGACAGGTCTTTTTCAGCCATGGTGGCTGAACAAGCAGCATTTGGATTCCCTGAGATTTTAGAAACAACATTTGGGATTGCAGGTATCCTCTCAGTGGACTTTTGTGGTATCATAGAGACAGATATAGTAACAATTGGTAAGAGTGGGTACAACAGCTTGTGGGCTACTTGCATATGGAAACTGGCACAGGAAAATCTGGCTAACTGGGCTGAGCATCTGAAGAAAATCTGGCTTAGCCAGCTGATGTGGAAATGCAAAACTGTTGAGCAAAAAATTTTTTATTTATTTATTTATTTATACCTACCCTTTTGATGCAAGCACCACTCAGGGCAACTTACAATATATAAAACATACAATGCAACATTATAAAATATTTATAAATTCAAAATAATAATTATCCCAAAATAACCCATAGAGACAAAACCAGACAGACTCAGATTAGTTTACGGTCATAAAGATACTCATAGTAAACACTATCAGCAACTGTAAGAGAATGAAATGACAATTTTAAAATCCAGGGTGTTCAAGATAGAGAGTATTCACAAGTGGTTGATTGTATCCCTTTTGGGATACTCAGTGGGGAACTGAACTCCTAACCTCTGACTCTCTAGCCAGAAACCTAACTCACTGAGCTATCCAGTCACCACAGTGTTCTACAGACAACTGTAAATTGCCTCAATAAATCAGATTCTTTAGTCTAGCTTGTTGAATTGTGTCCTTAGTCGATGTTTACTCCTGTCCTTTATTCGCTTTATTTTCAAGTGGCAGGAAAGGACCAATATCTGCCACTGCAGTGTCAGTGATAGAGAAGTTACTCTAAGCAATTCACTTAAGCAATCCATTAAACAATCCATTGGTGCAGAAGAGTTATCTGTGGCAGACTTATAATGAAAGTTTACAGGCTTATCCCTTGGAGAGGTTATAAAAGGCTACAGCAGACCTCCTGGGAAGCTAGTCACCCAAGTAATAACCAAGCTTAGCTGAAAATAACATTAGGATGTATATGTGTGTATGTGTGTTGCAAAGTGTTAAACCTCAGGTGATTCAGAGAGAAAAACCAGTGGGAATGGCAGAAAGGCATATAGTTCTAGAGATCATTCCCTGGGGGAATATAATAGGGCAAATAAATCATCTAGGAATAAGACAAGGGCATACCTGGTGCAAAGAAGACAGCATCTGTGCCATATCTGGACACATTATGTTTAGCTGTGATGCACTGGGATAAAAATGTTAAGAAAATAGCAATCTTGCATGCACTAATAGTGGGAGGGTGATTGCCTAGTGTGTTTGCCCTTTGCCACAAACATGGTTGGTAAAGCTATTTTCTTACCTCTGGCATTTGAGGCAAGCCCCTGGCTGTTTCTATTTATTTTCTTGTTTCCACTGTTTTTGTTGATTTTTCTCTCCAACTTTCTTCAAAGCAATTTCCTTCTCGCCATAACTATAGATGGTAACTCTAAATAATAACAATAATTGTGTCCCCTGAAGTCAAGTGATTTATGGAGACCCTTTCCAAGGCTTTCTAGCAGAAAATACTCAAATGGTATCATGCCCTTCTATTGGGGGCATCTTGGGACTGTGCAGATTGTTCATAGCTACACAGGCTGGCTGTACTCCCAGGAACCACAGTAGGGAATCAAACTCCCAATCTTTGGCTCCTCAGCCAGTTACTTAAACCATTGAGTTATAGATACAATTTTTCTACTTTAAATGTTTCTAGAGTGATTTTATTATACAAAATGCTAGTTTGTGACTTTACCAGTTTTAAACCACAAGCTCTCTGAATCAGAGAACTTGTGAGATAGAGATTTAATTCTAAGAAGGATTGTGAGAAGCACAGAATTGCTTTGTTAACTTTATTTGATAACTTAAATCTGATTGGACTTAACTTAGATGATCAGCAAAATTCATTTACATGAATTTTGATGTCTTAATATCTGTTTGGGACCTTAAACAACACTAAAGCTTTGAAGATGCTGTGAATTGCCTTAGAGAGAAATGCATGAAAGAAAGGAACTTTTCTGAGATAATCTCAGACCAAATTGGCTCAATTTGACAGATGAATAGGAAATCCACAATCCTAGACCCAAGCATGTTACTGCTTGATCAGGCAAAGGTGGCAAAGGAACAAAGAAGCATGTAGAAACTAGTTCTATAAGAGAGAGAGAGAAAGGGGGGAACCAGCAAGATTTTAAAGCACAGAACATGCGTGGTTTATACTTTTGAACAAAAACCAAGTTAGTGAATCATTGTTTCAGGATGTACCAGCCACTTCACATATATGCACAAATTCTGTATTATTCTCACATATTGGAATGCTGATAGAAATATTCAAATAGCCAAGTGTGACTCTATGAATATAGAAGGAACTGGAACTTGTGTTTTGCAACATGAATTGTTCAATGAAATCAGTGTCAATACTTAACGCAACATGTTAAGTGCTTCAGCCTTAGATGGCAAAAGTTTTCCCATACATACAGTATTGAAAATAAAGAGTATATAGTAAGGAAAAAGGTTCAGGTATATTTTTGAGCTTTAAATTTAATGATGTCTATAACTTAAGTCTTTTAGCCCACCAAGCTAACACAGCAAGAATCAGCTTTTTTTTCTGACCAGCTTTCACACGCACAAGTATACAAAACATATGGATGATCTTTGCTATTGCCTCCAATGAAAGCACGGTGCCAAAATGGCCGCCGCGCTCTTTGCAGGCCCCCCCCCGGACTCAGACATCCGGGTGAGTTAGGGGGCGTGGCCACCCCTCTATAAAAGGGGTGGCCACGAGGCAGCCGAGCTGCCATTTTAGAAATAGCGACGGAGAGGAGAAGTTTTTGTCTGTACTCTGCGGCTCTTTAGCCCTTGATCCTTCCTGACTGGGAAGGGAGAATTAACAGAGCCTTAGCTTGCTTTGCTCTGTGTTTTTTGGCGCTACAAATTTGATCCCTGGAAAGGGATCCTGCTCCCGGCCCTGCGCAGGACGGGGGGCAGCCTTCAGGTCGGAGGACCAGGGCTGCGCTCCCGCGGCAGGGGACTATCACAGCCTTGCCCACCGATACCAGTGGGGTGATTCAGGCTGGTACTTGGCCCTTGGATGGCCAGCCTCCGGCCGGCCCCTCAGGGGCTTCGGCCCTCGGCCCGCAGTTCACTTGGCAGCCGGGCTCCGGCTCGGTGGCTGGCCAGCTACAGGCCGGCCCCTCAGGGCCTTCAGCCCCCGGCCCACCGTTATCGGCCATGGGCCAGGGCAGCGTGGGAGGGCCTGGTGTGGTCATACAACCCGTTTCCCCTCCGGCCCCTCATGGGCCGGAGTTTTGGGCATGGCCCTATTCTGGCCCTGGCTCGCCAATTTGGGTTACCTTTCCAACTGCCTAGTGGGCCATCCGGCCCACCCGGCCCACCTTATGCTAGCCTCCTCCGGAGCGGGGGGGCGCTTCTCCTTTTCAACAGGGGCCCCTTCATCGACCCGGCTACCTTGCCGGCCACTATGCTTCAGCGGGCGGCCAACCGGGTCGAGCTGCGTGAGACGGTCCGGCCGGCTCAGCTGGTGTCTCGCAGCTCCCCGTTCTACCTGATGTACAGGCTGGGAGCAGTCGGGGGTGATCCCAGAGCTCGATTCCGGTCGCGAGCTCCGACACCCGCCACGGGCCGGAACCCCCGGTGGGGGCGGCTCACGGGGGTGCACCTAGTGAGTATCAGGTTCAATTTATTTATTTTTTTAAAAAAAATTATTTAGTTTATTAAGACATACAAAAGAAAGAACAAAAAAAACCGATAACTAATGATACAACACACAAACAAATCCATAATATCATCTTAACAGACATTACTAAATGTTAGCACATAACAGTATCTAAACACATTAATTACTATATAACCACCAAATATTAAAAACCATTGTTTCAATATCCGAAATAATAAGACTTTTCTGTGCTACCACTAATCTTTAGATAAATAATAATCACCCTGTGAATATATACATTGCCCGGAGAGTTTAATTTTTTGCTCAGCTCCAAAAGCTTTTTTGAGATGGTACTGGTCCTGAACTATCATTTGCCATACACGAATGATCCACAAATGGTTTCCATATGTTCCAAAATCTATTCTCTTTTAAGTTATCTCTTTTCACTTTAATCTCCCACGTCAATTTATCGTTCAATGCTAAACTCCACATTTCTTTATACCATTCTCCAGTCTGTATATCTATATCATTTTTCCAATTTCTAGCTATACATTGTCTACCCGTTGTCAATACAATTTCCAACAATTCTTTTTCCTCCCTGTTTAAACCCAAACCTTCCACATTCGTTAAAAGAATGGTACTTGACTCCAACTTAACACTTCTACCCATAATTTCACCAAACTCACCTTCTATTTTCCCCCAAAATTCCCTTATTTTTTTACAGCTCCACCACATATGTTCATATGTTCCATCAAATTCTCTACATCTCCAACATGACTTATCTCTTTTATTATCCATCTGGTAAAGTCTTAATGGCGTCAAGTACCATTGCCACAACATTTTAAAATTATGTTCTTTAATTCTTACAGACATTGTTCTCATAATCCTCTTTTTCTATTTATTTTTCCACTCAATCTCCCCAATTATTGTATTCAAATTTTGTTCCCACTTCCGTCTCAACTCCTCCTGTGGATCTGCACCTCTATTCAATATGTTATACAGCTTACTTACAAGACCTTTAATACTACTTTCCCCATTTCTAATCTTCCTTACCAAATCCTCAAATTCTGTATGTATTCTATCTAACCCTACTTCTTTTTTATATTTTTTGTTCCAATTGTCCACCTTTAACTTCTGAAACCAATTCAAATTTAATATCTCAAATATTTTTTTCCGCTCAACATCAGAATCACAAGCTTTTAACCAATCCTTCAATAAAAGCATCCCATTTTTATCCAATATTTCCGTTTTTTCCATATCTAGCTTTATTGGGAAACACATCATATCAGTCAATTCCAAAATTGGAGAGAAATTTGGGACCATGTCCTTTTTTACCTTCTTCCACACCTCCATGAGACCTCTCATCATGGTATTATTTGACCTTTTCACTCTGTCCTTTATTCCCAAAAAAATCATATTTCCAATATTTCTATATTCCTTCATCTCCAATTGCTCCCAAATTGTCTTTTCTCTTGCCAAAATCTTCACAACATTCTTAACTTGAAAAGCTCGATAATATGTTAGCAAATTTGGCATACCCAACCCCCTTTTTTTGAGACAGGTACCATAGCTTCTTTGGGAGCCTAGATTTTTTACCTCCATTGCAAAAACCATTGAAAATCTTTTGAAACTCATTTATTTATTTCTCTCTCAAATGGATCGCTAATGTATCAAATAAAAAGTTAATCTTTGGCAACAATATCATAGTGAAGAAATATGGGTTTGGAGATAACATAGCAATCCTTCCGAACCAAGACAGCTTTAACTTCTGAAACTCTTGTATTTTATTCTTAAATTCCACTTTCAAGCTGTCATAGTTCAATCATTTAAGTTCTTCTAATTTATTTGAAATAATTATCCCCAAATATTTCAACTTATCCTTAATTTGTATATTAAGTGTCGGTACTATCTTACCCATCTCACTTGGTTTCAAATTACACAACATCAGTTCTGATTTATCCCAATTTATCTTCAATCCAGTTATAGCTTGAAATACCTGTAAATGATCTTTGATCCTGTCCATTACCAACTCCGGGTGCTTCACCATAAGCAGTGTATCGTCTGCATACATACTCACTTTATTACCCATAATCCCTTCTATGTTTAAATCTTCCCTTATGCTTTTGGCTAAGATCTCCATTGCCATAATAAACAGAATAGGAGATAATGGACAGCCCTGCCTAGTGCCAGCCTCTAGCTTTACCGCATCCGTAAGCTCCTCATTTACTCTAACCCTAGCGTTTCCTTTTTGATATAGAAAGTCTATAACCCTATTGAATTTATCTCCAAACCCATATTTCTTCACTATTTCCTTAATTGAAGACCACTGCAATGAATCAAATGCCTTGAAAATATCCAATGATAATAATCCCACTTTTTCCTTTGTTTGATTAACGTTGTCTATTAAATCTAATACCCTTCTAGTCAGGTCCACCATGTGTCGTCCTTTAAAAAACCCAACTTGATCAACATTTATATATTCCCCCATGAAGCTATTTAAGCGATTAGCCAATATTGCTGTGAAGATCTTCGCATCTTGATTTATAAGTGAAATTGGTCTGTATGAATCCACTCTTTCCAAATTTTTACCAGGCTTTGGCAGAAGAACGATTGTAGTGTTATACCATGAAGTCGGAATTGATCCTCCATCTAGTATGTAATTATATAACTTCACCAATTTCGGGACCACCACCTCTTTAAATTCTTTGTAAAACTCTGTCGATAATCCATCATCCCCCGGAGCTTTCCCTATCTTCAGTCCACTTATTACCTCCTTAACCTCTTTATCCGTAATCCTTTCCTCCATTTTATCCTTATGCTCTTGTTTTATTCCATTCCCTAACTGCCTCTCCAATATCTTTTTAAGTTTCTCCAAATCTACTTCCTTTTTTGCATATAATACCTGGTAAAATTCCCTAACAATTTTACATTTATCTTTATTCTTATTACACCTTAAACCTTGCCTATCAACCAATACCCCAATTTCTCTTTTCTCCCTTTTAACCTTGGCTGCTCTTGCTAATAATTTTGAGTTCTTATTACTGAATTCAAAATATTCTCTATTTAAGTAAATCATATCTCGTTTAACTTTATCAATATCCTTACCCATTACTTCTGCCTTAAGTCCTTGTAATTTCATAAAAACTTTTTTATCTTTATTTTTTGCATGTTCCTCCTGTAATTGTTTTTTTTCCCTCTCTTTTTCTGCCTGTTCTGCTTTATATTTTTTATATTTAAAGCTTGCCAATTTTATACTTTCCCCCCTAAAAACTGACTTCATGGTATCCCATACAACGTTAAAATTAACCTCATTATTATCGTTCCACTGCCAACTTTCTTTCCAACTTTCCATAATTGCCTCTTTACTTTTCTGATCTTTGAACAAATTAGGATCATACCTCCAATTTCTTACTCTTCGAATATTTTTTTGTGCTTTCAATTCCAAATATACTTTAGCATGGTCCGATTCCTTAATAATCCCAATTTCCGTACCTTCTATATCACCAATTAATTTTTCCGAAAATAAAATATAATCAATTCTTGAGTAGGTCCCATGGACGTGTGAAAAAAAGGAATAAGCCCTTTCCGAGCCCTTAAACTCTCTCCACGAGTCCTTCAATCCCATAACACCCATCCAATTATCCAGCACCTTCCCTTTCAAGCCAATTCCACTTCTAGCTATGTTTGTACAATCTAATCCTGACCTTATCAAATTAAAATCACCGGCCACAATAATTTTTGCAACATTTTCCAACTCCACTATTTTCCGAATTTTTTCAAGAAACTCTGCTTGGTGGTCGTTCGGGGCATAAATATTTACCAACATAATTTCCTCATCCTCTATTTTTCCTCTAAGCAGCAGGTATCTACCCTCTTGATCAACAATCTTTTTTGTAATTTCAACAATCTTTTTTGTAATTTCAAATCCCAACTTTCTAGAAATCATAATTGCCACCCCTCTTGCTTTTGAGGTACCAAACGCCATCTCATAATGTTGCATCCATCCCAAATAAAGTTTATTTGTGTCTTTTGACTTCTGATGTGTTTCCTGTAAAAACAATATATCTGGTCTATCTTTTTTCAACGCCAATTCCAGTCTCCTTCTCTTAAGAACAGAACCTGTACCTTTCACATTCCACGATATTATTTTAATACTTCCCATAACCAAATTCTTTTCCCAGCTTTAAACTCTCCATCGGGCGTGCCACCAACAACCCTACCACCATACCAACTACATAAAACACACACTTTCACTCTCCCCACCTTCCTGTGAAAAGCCGCCTCTGTCAACCAAAGAGGGGAGAGGGGGGACATGCAAGATGCGCCTTACTACTGGCGCTATGCGCTATTTGCCCATTGTACCTCTATCAACTACTTAAAATTACTAACGATCTAATGCTCACTAGTCCTTACCTATCTCCTCCTCCACCATGATCAAAGACGGCTCCTCTTCCTCCTCTCCTCGCCGTGGTGTTCCCCCTGTAGCCCCACCAGTTTCCTCCCTCTCATATTCCCTCCCCAAAGCTCCAGAATCCATCAGTTCCGTCTTAAGATTTTTCCATTCTTCCGAGTCTACCTTTACCAGTTCCAACAAACTCAAGTATTCCAATGGATTAGTGCCTTCAACAATAACTTGCATTCTTTTATCATAAAAGAAACGTAATTGTTGCGGAAATCTCCAATTGTACCTTATATTTTTACTCATCAATAGCTTGGTGACTGGCCTCATCTTATACCTCCATGTTCTTTATTTTATTGAAATATCGTTATAAACTTCCACATCTGAGCCATCAAATTTCAATGCATCAGAACCAACTCGTTTCAGATGGGCCATTACTTTTAGCTTATCTGCCCAATTCGCAAATTTAACCAACACATTTCTTTGAACCACCCTCCCTCTTCTTGGGCCCACCCGGAAAACGCTTACAAAATCTTCCTGAACAAATTCTTTCCCCATATTCAGACCATTTAACCACTGAACCACCCTTTCTCTTAACAAATTGGGAGTGCGTTCCACCACCTGACGGATGACAATGTTCTGCTTTCTCATCATATCTTCCACAGCATCTATCCTTCTCTCTTGTTCCTCCAGTTTCAGCTTATTCTCCCGCACCACCTCCTGGGTCCTTTTTACCTCCTTCTTTATGGCATTTACCTCGGTTTGAACCAATTTCACATTTCCCTCAATTTTTTTCAGACTCAAGTCCACCTTTTTTGCAAAGTCTGCAACTGATGACATCACCTTATCTTGTTTTTTCATCATTTCATTTCTGTCTTTCACCCTTGAATCATCATTTTTCTCCAATTTTTGAAACAACTTGCCAATTTCCACCATAATTTGAGTCTGATCATATGGCACTGTGGGCGGGGATGAAGACTGAATAGATTCCTCCATTGGTGCTTTTTCTTTCTTTTTAGGCTTTACAACTGGTTCTTCTTCCTTTGCTTTCCCTCTTGTACCTTTATCCATAGCAATGTAATATGTAAGAAGCCCAATGCTGCAGTTCGTTGTAAAAGTTAGTCACTAAGATATGGCTTGTAACGCTGCAGCCACTGGTTCCACAGATCCAATAGGGAAATTTATATATAAGCAGAAGACAAAAAAGTTGTTGTAATCCACAGAGATAAAACAGAAGGAAACAGCTCTCCCAACAAGCAGCTCAGGGAAAAAAAAGAAGAGCAACAATTGTTGATCCACAGCAGGTCCGTTTCCCCAAAGCAAATAGTCCAATCAATCATCTTCCAACTGCAATAAGAGGGCTTCAAGGGAACAGTCAGCCCAAGCTTCTCCTTTAAAAAAACCCGATCCGCCAAAGAAAAAAGAGAAGGGGGGACACCAGAAGGAGAAAAAACCCAAAATCCAACCAGCGAAGAGAAGTGGTGAGGAGCAGTATATTCCACAGCAAACTAACAGGTATTTGTAATCCACACGGTGAAGGGACCAAAAGGAACCAAAAGGCAAAAGCCACCCAGTCCTTCTTTTGAAGCGGACAATCAAAACGCCATTTTCCAGCGACTGCTTTAACTTTTGGGTAAGAAACCCCCCCCCTCTCCTTCTGAGGAACAGAAAACTTTCTCCAATCGGATTAAGCCGGGGAACTCTCAATCTCCTTCCAATATTGTAGCCCAGACAAAAATAATTAATCCACTTTAATTTCATCAAAACCTGGCGCGATCTTCTGGTATGTAAAAGAAACCATAGCCCAAACACAATCACTTTCGTTTTCCAGGACTGCCACCATTAACGAAACCACCACTTGCTTACATCCGCTTCACCCGCTTCCATTTCAAAGTCCGAGCTCAATTAACAGAAAAACCCCAGCCAATTTTAGAATTTAAAGCTCCATTCATGCACTTACATGCAGGTTATTTTGGTACCGAACAACTTCTTGCCTGTTCCAAAACCTTCTGCGCAGTCTCGCTGGTCCCGTTCTTGGCTCCCAGGCAGAAAAGCCGCGACTACCGTCACAGCTTCATCCGCCCAGAAAAGCCTCCCGAACTTCGACCATCCAGCCTCAAAAGATCCCAAAATTTTCCATAACGACAGGCAAGGCTCTTATCTTTAAAGTTTGCCACTTTAAAACTTCTCCATTTCCCTCCGATGCATTAGTTACCACTTTGTTAAGCGCGAGCGTCCGAATCTAGATGTTACTCAACGGCCATCTTGGCCACGCATCAGGTTCAATTTAAGTGCACCAACACCACAGCCCACTTACGGTGGTGGGGTTTAGTGGCAATGGCCTCGTCAAGTTGATGCGAGCAGGCATCAGTTACCATCTTATCCCAGTATCCCATGGTGCTAAATGGTCCCTCGTTAAGGGCGGGGGTGTCCGCCCCCGGGGCAGTGCCGAGCATCGCAGGGGCTGTCCGGGTCCTGCTGCGTATGCCCTTTATACAGAGCATGCCGTCGATGGCTTTGCCGACGGCTGGTTATTCCTTGCCCCTGGGTGATCATTTGCCACAGGTCACGAGGGATAAGGTCTGGAGGGGGATATGTGGATATTCTCCCTATTGAACTGTGAGCCCACTGAGGAGGAGAGAGAGGGACAGGATGACAGAGACAAAGAGCTGTCCCGTCGTCATAAACCACCGCACATCTGGGGCCAACTGGTTGTCGGCATACCTTGTATTTATGGTGGTATGCTGCAGGGCCCGGCCTGATTGGGCCATCCCGATGGTTCCATCCATTGCTAATATTTACAGGGCGATGGTTGATTTGATGGGCCCATTGCAGTTGGCTTACGATGAGGAATGTGGATGAGGGTGGCCCTACACCCTGAGAGGAGGTGGGATGAGCCCTGTCAGCAATTGTGCTCGTGTACATGACCCCCACGTGACTGGCGCCTGGTGATAGGTACCATGGTGGTCATGCTGTGCAGCGGGCTGCTCAGACAAAGGCTCCACGCTAACTGGTCGGGCAGGGGGTTCCAGCCCGCCTGCTGTGTTCGACCTGCTCAGCTGGTGACGTGTGTACTAAACGCCAGTGTCGTTACCGACTTGGGTGTCCCCTTTTGCGCTGGCCCCTACGCCGCCTCCGCGTGCCCGCGGGTTGGTGGGTTACGGGGCAGAGGTAGGGGTGCACAGGGGGCGATCAGAGCTCCGTCTGAAGGAACTAGCCTTGTCGAAGCCCCCCCTCCCCAATTAGTGTACTCAGGCTGGAGCGGTGGCACTCAGCTCATCCAAGAAGGGATGATGCAGGGTACCTGCTGGAGGGTTTCCAATGGGGCTTTTGTATTCCATTCGGGAGCATTAGGGGTCCCAGAATGCTACTAATCTATTTCCCTTGAAAGGTAACGAAGAGGTGGCTCCACTGTGCACAGCTACTGGAGTTGAGGCTATGAGAGTAGCGGGTCCCTTCTTGGAACCATCTTTCCTAAGTTGAAAGTCTCCCCTATGAGACTAGTACCGGGGTAGAACCAGGGTGAATGTCATTTAATCCTCCATTTAGCTTACCATGTGGGTTATCCGGTCAAGGATGCCATTCCTGATGACCTTGTTCAGTCAGGTACTCGTAGTTGGTTCAGCCCCTATGGGTGGCACGCTCATGCAGTCCCGGTGCTTTCCTGGCACAGTGTGATATGCACTTGGCTTTCCGATTACTGCCAGTGCACCCAATGGATTTAGAGCTATTGGGTTTTTAGGTTCCAAGGGGAATTTTACTTAGATAAGGCCAACCCCTTCTGACTGAGTTAATTCATGTTCAGCATTCGAACGATTCGGGACTTTCATTCAGTGGGCCTTTGCTCGCAGGTCGTGGTCTCAGTCCCTAGCCCATTACCTCGATGACTTTGGTTTGGGGGTGAACGGGGCTCGGACATGTGCACGTGTCTCCTCACTACATTTCAGACACTCAGGTGGGAACTGGGTGTCCCCTTGGCGCCTGAAAAGACCGAGGGCCCAGCTACTAAGCTCGCATTTCTAAATCGACTCTGTCGCACGGGCATCCGGGTTAACCATGAATAAGGTGGCTCGGATTTCCGCGGCGATTTTGGCATTGATTGCCAAACATAAAGTGTTCCCTTGTGAGCTGCAGTTACTTCATGGCCACCTTAATTTTGCCTGCAGGGTGGTTCCACCCGGCAGAGCATTGGCCAGGAGCCTGTGTGACGCCATGGCTGGCCTGTTAAAACGTCAACACAGGGTCCGGCTGATCAGGGGCATACGGGTGGACTTTCCGGTCTGGCTCAAATTACTCCTGGGTTTTAACGGGGTCTCTTCCTGGAGATCAGACCTTATGGTCTGCCCTAGATTGCAAGTACGGTCGGATGCCTCCGGCTCCCTGACTTATGGGGGTTTACTCTGAGGGTAGGTGGACTTACGGCCAATGGCAGCACGCATGGCTTGGCACGGATCGCCTCCGCGATCTTACCTTCCTTGAGTTTCTTCCCAATTTGGGGAGCACTGATGCTATGGGGCGATGAGTGGGCCTACTTAGTGGTCCATTTTTGGTGTGATAATGCGGCAGTGGTGCGCATTGTCAACACCGAGACATGCAAATCCCCCAGGGTCATGACATTAGTTTGTCTATCCTTTTTGAGGAGCCTACGCCTAAATGTGCTGTTCTGGGCCAGACATGTTCCAGGTATTAATAACGACATTGCTGCTGCTTTATCCCTCCTGCAGATCCCCCGGTTCCGTGCCTTACTCCGGAAGCAGATGAATTCCACTCGCCACTCCCGGCCGATATTTGGACGTTTGGCGAGGAGAGGTGAACCGGGCATGTCATTGGCACCTTGCACGCGTAAGGCATATCACCATGCGTTCATGCTATTTAGAATTTTTCGCGAGTAACTACAGTTACCTCAAGTGTGGTCAATATCTGTGGACCAGATTCTGCAATGCATGTTTATCTTCGCAGTCAGGGTTTGTCCCCCCCCCCGTACTCTAGCCTTCAGACTTTCGGCACCGGCATTTATGGCCGACGTTGGGGGGTTCACTGACTGCGTGAGTTACTTCCGCATGCGTCGTGTTTTGGAGGGGTTGACGCGGGAACGTGTCCGCCGCCCGGACACGCGTCACCCCAGTTCCCAGAGTTTCTGACCCACCTTGCACGAGGCTGGCATTACTTATGTCCGGATAGGTGTGAAGTGGCTCTTGGTCACGCAGCTACCACGGTAGCCTTTTTGGAGCGCTCCGCATCAGTGAGTGGGTGCCAGAGTTGGTACCATCTGTGTAAGGCGGATGTGTCTCGTAGGGCACTGGAACTCGACGATGTCTCTGTCACACATGAGTGGGCTCAAGTGGGGATACGGTCCTCACAGGTTGTTCAGCACGGCGTAGGCAGTGGAATCAGACTGCTATGAAGTTTTATTGGAGACATCTGTCTGGTTGGTGTCCTACCCCAGCCTGTTTTTCTGCCACCAGGATAGGTCTACCCTTGCCGAAGTAATGTTACTGAGGGTGACTGGTGCCGCGCTTTGCGGTGTGGGGGCCCGTTTTGACACCCATTTATTTAGGATAGGCGTCGTGTTGATCGCGGCTACGTTTGGGGTACTCGGAGGCGGACCTGCCTGTACGCGCAATTTCTTATATGTACGTTCCCTCACTGTACGAGTACCTAGTTATGTCCTTAACCTCTTCTCCTCTTTTACAGATCCTGTGTGTCTCTACACACCGGTGGCAGTGGGGCTGGTGGGCCACAGCTATGTACACTGGGCAGCAGTATATGCTGCGGCGACAGAGAGTGGACCCTGACTTGGGCTGTGTGCATCCGCACGTATGCGATGGTATGGCATGCGCGGCACAAGGGGGTGGGAACTGTGGCCATTCCTGATGTCCGTCGGGGATGCTGGACCGCCCAATGTTCTTAATAGGCACCTCGGCGGCAACGATCTTATACGGATCACTGCTGTTACTAAACTGTCGAGGGGCTGTGACCTGGCATTTTATATCACGTATGGCTTACACACGGTCGCTATGGTCTAACATCTTGCTGAGACACCAATTTAGGGGAGACGTGGATCTCCGTGGTTCGGACTGTTCCAGCAGTCAGTGGACAGGGCTGTTGCTCGGTCCCTTGCTGAGCATGGCTGGGAGACAGCCATTGGACACCTGAGGATAGGCTTACAAAAATTTTGCTGGTAGGCAGGAGAAGGGGTCCACCTGTCGGCTGGAGGTATGTACCTCGTTCTGGGTGTGGTGCAAGCAGGCCTGGCGACCGAGCTGATGGTCTCGGGGGGGGGGGGGGGGCAGTGAGTCATCATGGACGCCTCCCTGTGTGGCGGGTAGCACTGGTAAGGTAAAGATTTATGACCCATAGGTATCCGGCAGGTTCGCAATTGACTGGCCAACACTTAGACAGGTACAGGTGTAATAACGTTGACCGGTCAACGACGAACCAGGCAAGGGGTGATTGCAGGAGCTTTTCAGCATGCATCACCCCGTGATTTGACGGATACACGTCAGAGGGTGGGGTCAGTAGATAGTTTATTGACTACGGTCAACAATTTGTTTGTCTCAACAAACAAATTGATACAAATGGATACATTGTAGCCAATTGCCATTGGCAATTTTGGGAGGAACCTTACCAGTGTTACTGCGGCCTGCTTGCCTTAAGAATTATAATTGGATGAATACACCAATTGAAAGTTATAATTCGGACTAGGGCATTATTCAATAAAAGTGGCCCAATGCCTTTATCCATATACCGGTGTCTGAGTCTTTCTTTGGGGGGTGCGCCTGCAATGACACATCTTTACACTCAATGATGTTTTCTAATTCCTTCATCACACCCCTTCCAAGTCTTGAAGATTCTTGTCTGCAATCTCCATTTGGATTGATCATAGAGACAAGGCATACAAAATCTTTCACTATTTCAATTTCTTCTTAGTCTACATTAAAGTTTGGTAGTTCCTCTGTAGTCATGATTTTTGTCTTCTTAATATTCACTTACAGTCCGGCTTTGGAATTTTTTTTCACTTTCACTAAAAGTCACTGATGTTTTCTGTTATTAAAATGGCTCATGTTTTAGCAACCTAGCAACAAGAAAATTGTGAGGGACTGTATGAAAATCCAGAAGAAATGGATTTGGTTGAATTGGGACCATGATAAAGTACATTTCAGGTCGTAAAAGGAATTCCTACTCAGTAGGATTAGAGATGAGGTAAAAGGGTAGCAAGCACTGATATGTAAAGAGAAAGGTAAAGGTCACCCTTGCTCAAAAGCCAGTCGTATCCAACTCTAGGGTTCAGTGCTCGTCTCTGTTTCATACCTGAAGAGCCAGCACTGTTTGCGTCTGCAGACATTTCAATGGTCATGTGGCTAGCATGACTGGACACTGGAGTTCATGGAATGCTGTTTACCTTCTCACCAAAGAGGTACCTATTTATCTACTGGCAATTTCTTGCTTTCAGACTTCTAGGTTGGCAGGAGCTGGGACAGAGATGTGAGCTCACTATGTTGTACAGTACTCAGGTCTCAAACTGCTGACCTGCCAACCTTTCAGTTGTCAGGTTCAACGTCTTAATGACTAAGCCACCACACTGATATGTAGGAGTCAGTAAAAAAAAGTGTGTGTGGCTCCATGCTTTTACTCAATGAGTTGCTATTCAGGTGTGATACATGATTGTTGTTTTACTCCCGTCCATGAAAATCTCATAAACTGATTCAGGGCAGTAGGCCGGGGGGGGGTCACCCCCCACCCCAAATCTAGAATCCTGGCTATAGCCCTGAACTGTTTCCTTCTTTCATCAGTTAACACACACACCCCTCAGAAGAATACAAAGTAATTATCATGGCTATTTCTTTCATTCAAAGTTCTTGACAAGTGTTTTGAGTCTGATCTTTTTTTTTGCCTTTTCATTAGTGATATGTTCATGATGATGTTCATGATGATGAACATATCAAAGCCTTTACACTACTAGCAATACAGACACAGTATTTTCCAGCTATATTGGGCCATTTACTGGCATTTGAAATCATGGATACAAAAATGTAATAGCCTACATTCATAAACTGGATGTTTTTGAAGAATTGAACATGATTTAGACAACAATAATGTTATATATGAACACAACCTTACTTCATGTATGCAATCCACAGAGTTCAAAGCTGTAATGCAATGATTGTAAGGTAAATGAGTGTTAAGATATTGGCTGTTTTGCTACAGAGTTACATATGGGGTGGTATAAAAGTGTAACTGGTATTGCTTTTATATGCTAAAATATTGTTTTGAAATCCCACATTGGATAAACTAAGGCATCAAATGAGCTTAATGAGAAAAGGTAATAAATGGGGAAGTGCACTAGAAAATTAACTCTTTCTAATGGAACATTTTTCTGAGATAAGAAATCTAGTGGAAAATGTTGAATATTTTTCTTGTCTGATGTTTGTTTCGCTTCAGTTCCTCTATTGTGAGACTTTGTTCTCATGAATGAATGCACTGCATATCTTCACCCTCTGCTGGGTATTCAGTGGCCACTACAAACTGAGTAGTGGCCTTATTTCAGTTCTTGGGAACCAGGTGTCGACACAACAATGACAAAACCCAGAATGGTACTAATTACTACTCTGATAAGTGTGAGAGAGAGAAAGTCTAAATTTTGTATTGGCTTGATTAATCAACTATCCTTTCTATCTACTACATTTAAAAGTTCATTTGGATACAGAAGTTGTGGCAATAGGAACTGCAGGGTAAAGAATTAGATAATAAGATGCTGCTGGTGTTTCAAGTTCCTCATTAGAATGGCCAGAATTATATTATGCTAAAACCATAAGCACTATAAAAACTTAGTGTAAAGGCTTTGATTCTTTTTGGTCTTTTTCATATAGCTCTGGCTTCATGTCAGGAATTGGAAAAAGGCTCATGCAGTTTCCATGGTCTTTTGCTCCCTCGCCTTTATTTCTGCCAAATGCATATTACCTTGTGATACTTTGGCCATTCAAAGAGACACAAGGTAATATTTTATAGTGATGGTAAATTCAAAAGTTAGGCTCAGGAAGCAAATGCAGTGACTCTGACCTCAACAGTTAAGACATGGTCTCGAAATGTAAGCTCTTGGAAGTATGGATTTCTGGGATAGTTTCAGTGATGCTCTATGTTTATTAATTTAAATAGAGGAAATATAGCTAGGGATCTGGAAGCATTTCAAATCAAGCAATACCTTTACAGGCTCAAGATGGCCTGATAACCTACTTCCACACAAATGTTCAAAAGAAATGTGGCTGAAGATAGAACTTTTTGTAAATGGGGGAAATAGGCATAAATCATAGCAATGTTTAGTCTTGCCGAACCAAAACTAAGTTGGCCTTGGTCAAGTGGGTGGTATATAAATTGAAATAAATAAATAAATAATAAACCATGCCCTTTCCCTACCGAAATACACTGTGGGCCTGCCAAGTAACTGCAAATGAGTTTTGATTGTAGGCACAGACAAGAAATAAATGGTATCGTAAGCTACAACACCTGACTTTTTTTTACCTATTCTGCAATGAAATGTTTTCCATATTTATTTTCATATGTCCCTCATTTAGACATATTTCACATTAGATTTGCCATCTCGTAATATAAAAAGGTAAATCTTTAACATTATGACTTTTATTGCTGTTTTTATGGGGTTTTTAAAATATTTTTATGTGATTGTGCGCTGCCCTAAGTTGCTCTAGGGCAAGAGGGCTGGATATAAGTTCAAATAAATAAATAAATAAATGATTTATCATTAATCTCCCCATGTTCAGTGTTTCATCACTATTTTTTTATTTTTCCATAATATTGTATGCGTTGTTGCTGTTTTGCAGATTAACAATGAAAAATAAGTCTTTATTTTGAGGAGCTTACAGTCTATAGTTTATTGCAATGAAGGTGCTACAAAAAACAGCTCTTTTTCATTGGATGCATGCAATTAAAGAGTGGAGAAAGTTCCATCAACAGATGGCAAAGCTTGTGGTGAAGAAGCAAGTTTTACAGATGCAGCAAACAGAGGTTTAGGTATTTGGCTGCAGAGCCAGAGGTTGGGACTTCAGTTTCTTACTGTGCCTCCTTGACAGGGACTTCATGATCCATAAGGCTCCTTGCAGTTCTAAGATGGTATTGACTGTCTCTTTTCCACTAGGTCTGGGATTCTCAACCTGTGCCCCGTGGGCCCGGATGTGGCTTATGGCACCATTTCATGTGACTCCCCACCACATCCACCACACCAGGAAATGCCATGTGGTGGAGGAAGGACAAAATGGTTGTTCAGCCCCTGAAACTGTCTGAGGGAGCGTGACCTGGCCTCCGGCTTTAAAAGGTTGAGAACTCCTGCACTAGGTAGTGGGAGCTACTTCTAGGGGCTTCTGTAGGTGGGGTTAGTGACTTTTTTTTCTCCAACAATATGTTACTTCACAACCTTTTTTGGCTTAACATTATTTTCCTGAACTTATCATTTCTGCTTGACAATCACAAGCTCTGCATCGGGGCATTGTCTTTTGAAAATAAAGTACCAAATTATCCCAATATAGGTAACATTGGAAGTGCTACCTAGGATTGTTGTGGTTTTTTTGAAGAAACATGGCACCTTTCTCTTTCTTGCCTTTTAGGTATGTGAGTACTTTTGGCATGGAATTTAAAAAAGAACCACTCACAAATAGACTTTTGTCCTTTTGAATCTTGGCTATACTCCTGTTAGTAAAGGTAAAAGTAAACGTTTCCCTTGCTTGAAAGCCAGTTGTATCCAACTCTAGAGTTCAGTGCTCATCTCTGTTTCAAAGCCAAAGAGCCAGCACTGTCTGCTTCTGCAGATGTTTCCATAGTCATGTAGTAGGCATGACTAGACACTGGAGCGCACGGAACACTGTTTTCCTTTCCACTGAAGTTGTCCCTATCTACTTGCAATTTCTTGCTTTCGAACTGCTAGGTTGGCAGGAGCTGAGACAAAGATGGGAGCTCATTCCATCCTGCAGTGTTCGGGAATCAAACTGCAGTGGCTCAAATACTCCTGTTAATTAACAAATTTATTAGTCAGAGCTATTATAATTATGTTATTATTACTTTAGGAGTTTTGTGTTTTACAATTTTTAACATCGTGCTACTCCCAAGCAAGTAGAACCAATGGATTAGCAATTAAACCAACACTTCAGTAAGGAACTGCTGGCTTAAGTAACTCCAATTCATTCAGTGGGCCTACTCTAGTAAAGACTAAAAAGTGGATTCATCCATTTATTATGTTCAATATTTTTAACAAATGCCTTGAGCACATTCTTATCCATGTGTTTTGAACTTTGATGGAAAATACTGTAGATGACAGGTTTGTATATTAAAGTAAGCTTTATTCAATCTTATTTGCAATTTGAGTTTAGGAACTCGTTATACTGTTTATTCTCTACTTTATATTTTTAAAATGGCTGTGGAATAAGAACATTTTTTTTAAGTGTCTGAAGTTATAAAGATAGGTTGGAACATTTAGTGACAACAGCACAACATAATAATGAAAAAACTGTATTTGAACCAAGGGATCCTTTTTCAGTAATGATTTACCAAGTCACTTAAATAGTATAAAGCTGGCGGGGTGAACTGGAAAATGATGATGCCTGCAGTAATTACAGAAATAAAATAACAATTGCATGTCACCCCCAAAAAAACAACAACAACAACAACAATTCAACTTCTCATGTGATTCTGATGTCTCCTCAAATATATAAAACTACCTTATGGAATGATACGGCACTATTTGGTATTGTTACTCTCATGACATTTCCCTCCTTAATCCTGTTCTTTGATATTTTTTGGGTTTTTTAAAAGAAAAATCTGTTGAACACTAATTATTTAACCTTACCTCCTACCAACTTTCTTTCTTTATTTGGAGATTTCTTAAAGGCTGTAATGAGCTGTCCCTACACAAACAGGCCAAATTAGTGGATAATTACTGCTGGGCCTGTGAATGCTCTCACTCCCCTTTTCTTACAGTTTCACAACATTACCAGAATGGTCTGTCACCTCCCTACCAATTAGGCACAATTACTACTTTATAACATTAGTGGTGGCGGGCTTATTATGTCGGAGGATATGTTAGAGTACGCAGGAGGTGGGGAGGTTGGGTGACTGGGCAGCGAATGGAGGCCAGAGAAGGTCATGTCAGCACTGGGACCTGGTATGTTATATTCATTGTGTTATTTTCCAGGATCACAGCTGTGCCAGCCTCAGCCGTGGTGAGCAACAAGAACGTGGGACTCTTGAACATCCGCTGTTGCCTCCTTAAGTAAGCAACACAGGCTCTTAGATTGGCAAAGTTTTGATTATTCAGGTGGCAGGGCTTGCACTTCACGTGGTTGATTGTTATTTAAAGATGCCTTTTGTCAGCTAGAAAAGAGGCCAATTTATTAAGCTGACATATATCAAGTATGTCACAGAGAAAGGGAGGGAGGAATGGCCAGGAGAAGAATACCACAGTCCCTTCCAATCTATATACAAATGGAGTTCAAGGCAAAATAAATCAGAGAAATGTTCTAGAGGCCTCTGAACCTTAGTTTGCTCTTTTGTCCAGTTAACATCTGTTCACTTTAAAGAATGGTGAGATGAAACTCTCAGATGAGGACACAGGTCTTTTAACACTGAAATGGGAAATTATTTGCAAATCTTTATGGCAGTGAGAAAAGAGCATTTCATTAGACTGGGGTGGGCCAACCTACGGCCCGTGGCACCATTTCATGTGGCCCGCCATCGCCCTCACTGCTAGTGGAAGCGGATGCATTTATGACAGCCATAAAATGTGCCTGTGCCTGCACTGCCATAAACGTGCCCGTACCTGCCATAAACACTGCTGTAAATGCACCCACACCTGTCGTAAATGCATTTGTGACAGCCTTGGATGCATTTTATGGCAGTGTCTATGGCAGGAGGAACCATGTGACTGGCCCACTCAGCTCTCTTGGAGGAGGGGGGGGTCTGGCCCATGGAACAAAAAAGGTTGGGAACCCTTGCATTAGACTGTCGTTGGATTTTTCAGCAAATGTAATGCCTGTAGTAAGTCTGGCATACATTCCTTTGTTATCCCCCTAAATACAAATCCAGTTCATTCATGTTCTTGTGCTTACTGTCTCAGAGGCTAAATTTTTCCTATACCAATAATTATCCCAGCATATTCTTAGTGTATACTATACTGTGGGTGATGGGCAAAAGAAAGATAGGATAATATGATGTATAAAAATCAGGCTGTTCGTAAAAGTGAACTAAAAATGTTGGTCTGTAACATGTTTGGTATCTTTGTGACACTGAGTAATGCATGTGTCAGCAGATAATAAGGGCACACGATCTGCAAAAAGTAGGTTATGCTGTGGCTCTGAATTCCGTATCTGCAGAAGCCTTGGGTGATTTTGTTCAGAAGAATATGCAAATAGAAATATTTATAAGCAACTTAAAAATATAAAAGTTGTCCTTTTTGCCCTCTTCAGATAAGTACAGAAGAAAAAGTGTACTCACTATAACATACTTATTTAACTGAGTTCCAAATAATGTATGGATAAATGAGTGAGTAAATAGGGACAAAAAATAACTCAGTACTGTATGATCTCCAAAATATAGTAACAATGTGACAAGCAAGAAAATTTGGATAACTTGTAGGATTCATGTCCTTGATGCTTTTGCACATATAGCTAAAAGCTGGAAGAAATTATGTATATGTACAACTATATGTACATAGGGCTTTCTTCATCCAGTCAAGGTCCCTTCCAACTCTGTCCTTCTAACAGTTGACATTTGGGTTCTTGTAACATTGAATGGTTCCCTTCCTGTATGCACACTTAACATGGTGAGGTGACTTGACTGTGTCAGAGAAGCTGAGATCAATGCTGTCAGAAGCCTAGAGCCCATTACAGAAGCCCGGATTCCTAGCAAGGTCAGCCAGGCTGAAATGTCCACAGTTGAGACACTCAGAATAAAATGTATCCACTGTTATTCTTTAGGAGTAATAGCCACATTAGGGGAACAGAATGTATAGTTCAAATGGTGATGAGGGTGGAGAAATTTCTGGAGGGCAGTCGCTGGGTAACAATGGTAGCTGAAGGTGGTTCTGGAGAGGATTTTTCACACAGCAGCAGCAAGCTAATTTTCCTTAGTATTGCACAGAAGGTGACAATGATAAATCAGTGCTCAACCTTTCTTATTTTGAAAGCCTATGATGGGACAGTTCAACATGAAACAAGAGATAGTGCTGGAAGATGAGATTCTCAGGTCAAAAGACTATCAGCTACTGGGGAAGAACAAAAGGCAAGTACAAACAGCACTGTTATTAATGATGCAGCTGGCTTAAAGCTGAAAGTATATATTGTGGCTGATGTACACAGAGATGAAAGGAGAGTCCAATGCTAAATGACAAACAATTGGGACACAAAATATGAGAAGTATGAATCAAGTATGAAACAAAAATTGGAATATTTAAACATGGTGCTGACATTGTTGATATCAGCATAGCCTTGTTCAGAGATGCAGTCTGTTCCTTCTGAAATCATCCTTTGTGTTTCTGTGTCTGTGTTTATTTTTAACCCCTGATTTTACTCTCTCGTGTATTTTATGAAAATGGAAATATTTTTCTCAGTCCACATAGATAGTTGTTGGCAGAAACATAAGGGTCCCTCCCTGACCAAAATTGGTTAGCAGCTAGTCACATAGTTAGCAGACTGCTCCTGTTGTGACATTATATCAGTTTTTACCAACAGCAGTAGGTAGTGGTGTTGTATAACAAATCTTTTCTCTCTCATTTTTTCCCATACAGTGACATTCATTAATTGTTTACATATTACAAGGTACAGCTCATTTGCTAAACCTATTTGCTTGTCTGTAGAACTGATGCCAGCCAATGGACTTAATACTGCTCCAAATGACCAGTGATCTGGCTCAGTACAGTAGCTTGGTTGCTTTATTTATTTGCATTTATACCTTGTCCTTTTGGTGTAAGCCAGGAGTTCTCAATCTTATTAGGCCGAGGACCGGGCCATGCTCCCTCAGACAGCTTCAGGGGGCAGATGGCCATTTTGCCCTTCCTACACCAAGTGAAACTTTCTGGTATGGCAGAGGCAGGGGGGGGGGGGAGAGCACATGAAATGGTCCCATGGGCTGCATCCAGCCAGCAGGTAGCAGGTTGAGATTCCGTGGTGTAAGCACTACTCAGGACAGCTTACAAGCATATAAAACCACAAATACAAGAAATGAGTAACTTTGAATTGTAAAGCAGCATCATAACTATACAATGTGTAGCAAAACACAATAATAAACAACCTGTGAAGTAAGAAATAAAGAACATCATCACTTATGCAAACCAATTAACATTTAAAAAATAGCATCACAGAAACATCCATACCATAAACATAATAAATTACACTGTAACAGCAGTAAAAGACCAAAGCAGCAACATTCAATGAAAATCCAGACAACCACTTTGCCAACAAAATGATCTTATTGGCCATGAAAGGCTGGTTGAAACAAGTAAGTCTGTAGGGACTTACAAAACGTTAACAGTGAATGAACCATTCTTATCCCTTCTGGCAAATCATTCCAGAGGGTGGGGGCTATGGTGGAGAAAGTCTTTGACTTGGTCAGCACTTTCTTCTGTTCTTTAGGTGTGACCATTTGGAGCTTACATATCTGGGTGCTTCAGGTATGATTCCTGAGGAAGGGTTCTCCCTCAGATAACTTGGTCTAAAACTGTTCAGGTCTATGCTATGACATGAACTTCTGATGTGTCAGGGTTGGGTTGATCATCAGAATTTTTACTCAAGGCAATTCTCCTCCCCCTTTCTAGGGCAATATAGGAAGCTGGTGGTAATGCCCTTGCTTGTTACTTTTAAGCTTCTGTCTAGACAACACTTATGTTAGCAGAGTAACAGACCTCTGTTACATTCAGTCAAGGAACAGAAATCTCATCAATCCTATGAGAAAAGATGATGGGAAGATAAGTTCAGTAACAGACGGGATGAAATATAAACTTCATTTAAGTCAACATTGAGCCTATTTTTATCTGAAATGAAATGTACTTTTAGGTACTTCTGTGTTTTAATGCCTTTATTTTTACTTCTTGTCAGAGATACGAAAAATACCTAGAGTCACTTTGTTGAAGTTAGACCCATAGGAACTGCATGATCATCTACTTTAAATTAAACCTGAGTTTTTCCCCCTGCAGTTTAAGAAAAACTAAGATGCTTTGACAGGTTTCGTTACTCCATCCAGAGACACAAGGGATCAGTGTGAACTCCCTCCTCAAAAATAAAAATATGTAAAGTCCTCCAACAGGCACTGAGCTTCACATTAGGAGCTGGCAATTGCTCTAATGCAAATGTGCTAGTTGTAATAAGCTTCTCCTTCCAATGATATATTCAAATAATACAACATTATCGGGTTGAGTTAACCTGCTTTAGATTTCAAGCATTACAATTGCAAACATCACTTTTGGCTTCAAGTAATATTATGCGGAACACATCTTAGTATGAAAAACAATTCGAACTGCCAGTTTTCAATGTTACTTTAAATGTTCATATTTGAATGGAGATGCCTGTCTTTTTTCTTTTTCTACTAATGCAAGAAGTTGGCATAGTTTCAGAAATAAAAAAACAGCCAGAATATTGCTGCCATTTATGCAACATTTCTATAACTTGCCATAAATAGTTACAGTAAGCTGATAAGGTGCTTTGGTTAGGTACTTAGTCAAAAGTCCAGTTCTAAAAATTCTTCTTCCATGTCTAGGCCACATGTGAAACTGCCAAAATGAAGGCACCTTTTAGTGAGTTCATTCTGCAGTTCCTTTCACCTGACTTAGTGTGAGAAAGATTAGCTGGCAACACAAGGTGGCCATTTCAAGGGTATGCTGGATTGTGGTTCAAAAATACCATAATCTTTGAGGAGCCTTTTTCTGTGTACCTGAGAAGGACAGGGGTACCTAATCAGCTAGCTGCAATTAGCCACAGCAAGTTATACAAACTTGTCTGACCAGGTTATCCTGCTATTGTAATAGAGTAGACCAGGAGTTTCGAACCTGAGGCCTGTGTGCTGTATCTGGCCCATGGCACCATTTCATGTGGCACCCCACTCCTCCACTTGGCATTCGAGAAACAAAATGGTTGCCCTTTTGAAGTTGTTGGAACAAAATGGCTACCCCTATCGTGCAGGCAGGGCAAAATGGCTGTCCAGCCCTTGAAGCTGACTGAGAAAGTGTGACACAGCCCCAGGCTTGAAAAGGTTGGGAACCCCTGGAGTAGACCATACTGTTAGCAACTCAACACTGAGTGTCAGGCAGTGGTTAACTAACCTGACAGCCCTGAAGACTAATGCGTGACAGAGTCTACAGGGAAGGGTGATGGTCCCCAAGTGGATTAAATCCCATTTGAATCCATCTTGATGGAGAGCAGCAGCTTCATTAATACTGGCCTGGGGCTGTTGAGGACTTTGCATGCCAAAAAGGCTCAGGACCAGATAGTGACTCGCGGAACTGGATCATTGGTACGGGCATCATGCTGCGATGTGGAAGGCCACTGCATTATATTTCTAGGGCAGTATTATGGCTGATAGCCATGAGGTTCACCAATATTTGGATTCAGATATGGCAGTAGTAGTAGTAGTAGTAGTAGTAGTAGTAGTAGTAGTAGTAGTAGTAGTAGTAGTAGTAGTAGTTACACAAGATATATGCCAGCAGGATACTGCTCATTCTGTTCCCTAATAAGAAAAAAAGTTTTCTGGACTGAACGAAATGGTAGCTGATAAATTGCTTTCTTATTCAATGGGTTGAGCCAAAGCATGGGTAAAAAAATTAAACCAGTTTGTATTACAATATGAACTTAACTTAATATTCATGCTCCTACCTAATCCCAACCTGCAATATATTTAAATATCAAATTCTATATGATTCTTGAAGTTTGTGATGGCAGTTCACCAACAATAATAAAATTTTAAAAATACATACCTCTGACAAACTACACACACAAAATGCATACTATTTTATAGGAGGGGAAGTACATATTTGTGATGAAAATATGTGATGTGCCGTTTCTAGCTCTAAGCCATGTAAGATGGAAAAATACTAGCTGACTCATGAAGAAACTTGCAAAGTCATGCAGTTTGGGCAAGTGAGGAAGATCAACACAGTATGGCTGAGAAAGGATGTTCTTGGAGGCTGAGTTAAGCCTGCTACAAGCATGGAATAGAATGTAGCTGATAAAGCCTGGGCTTTAAATTCCAGATCAGAGAGGACCTAAACTTTGTGTGTCAGAAAAAAGTGCTGCAACCTGGCTAACCATCACCCCTTGCCAAAGGACTGATCATCCATCGGAATAAAAGGCTTCATATGTGAGTAGAGCATGAATGTGTGAATGAATGAGGCCTCTTGATATTAGACAATGTATACATGAGTAAATAATAAAAGTTACATAAATAGTGTTTTTAAAGCAGATCTGGTTTACGGATTCATCCTGTGGTCCTGGTGTTCAGACTTTTTTTTATTGCTTTAATTCAATTTGTTTCTACTGGATTAAAAGAACATGGTCACCTTTGTGACATATTTGCCCGACAATGAGTGATGCACCATCACCTTGTTTCTAATTCCCAATATACAGATAATTGTGTGGGACTTCTCCTTGTTAAATACTATATAGTGCCTATCAGTTACTTTAACCAGGTAGACACCTCATCAGCTGCTGCGCCTATGCTTGCTTGTGCAATAGTACTGGAGATAAATTTTAGTTCAGACATTCAGGCATTTAGAAGTGCCACAGAGATATCCCAGCCATGTTGGGAATTTCTGAACACACTATGAGTCAAGCCTAGGGTTGCCATAATTCTTTCCCAACAAATGTATGAAGATCCCAAAAGGCCATTCTGCTTCCATAACTGTTCCTGTCTGTTGTCCCCCCACCCCTTGTTCAGACTTACATGGCCATGATGACAGAGATTGCTGGTACAGAGGCCTCCATTGTTTCAAAAAATGATGCTTTCAGCATTTTTTTCAGCATCTAGATTTTGAAAGAAACATGTCTTAGGGAGCCTGGTATTTGAACTACAGAAAACCAGCATGTCTTTTCCTCTTTGTAAGTCTTTCTACTCCCTGCTTCTCTGTTATTATTTTCACATGTCCATTTTGAAGAAAGAGAAGGGGGTAATGGGGATGAGTTCTTCTGAAAAGCCCCTACTGACCAATCAAAACAAACTCAGAAGAAATAAACATTGGTATGTGAAATAATTTGTGTACTACTAACTTTTCATATTCTTGCCATATTTTCATACTACAATTCTAGTACACAGTAAGGAAACATTTCCTGATAGCCAAATTATTCCAGACATTTTTCTGCCACTTTTTGAGAACCAGTGATGAACTAGGCATTCAAGTGTCAAATTGAAAACATGCAGTTCTCTTAGCAGAGCCTGGGGACATAACTTTAATGCAGGAGTTCCAAGCCTTTTCAAGCCGGGGGCCAGGTCATATTCTCTTGGTCAGCATCAAGGGCCAGACAGCAATTTTGCTCTGCCTGCATGATGGGGGTTGCCATTCTGTCCCAACAGCTTCAAAGGAACAGCCATTTTGTTTCTCAAATGTCCTTGGAGGGGCGGGGGGGGCACATGAAATGGCACTGGGGGCTGGTTGGGAACCCCTGCTTTAATGGATTAAAACTCTCAGTATCCCTTAGTCAACCTGGCCAATGGCATATTGAGGACGTCTGAGAGTAGGAGACCAAAAAAGTAGTTTTCCTAAACTATGTTTCTATATAGATTCTCACAAGTTCACAGCTACACCCACAATGCCTCTTGCCATTTTCCCATCTTTTCCTTTATTCCCTTTCTGTCCCTATGGGATTTCTTTCCTGTGCACTTACATTTTTTAATCTCACTTTTCTTTCTCGACATCAGCTCAATCTCTCACAGGTCATGTTGAAGTAAATAGTGAGTGAGGAAAACAGTGAGCCAGTCCATATCTCCATCACCACCCTCTTGGAGCCACTATTACATTGATTCAAAAGAGAAGGCAAAAAGGAGGAGTTAATTTTGTCTCTAAGGCTAGCTATATTTGTGCTATGTCAAGATATGAAAAATGAATAGTGAGAAAAAATGAGGAAAACACAGATGGTGGTGTGTGAAAAGAAATTTGTTAAGAAAAATTCCCCCCAAAAAAACCAATCAGTTCCTCATCATTTCCTAATCTTTTACAGAAAAAAACAATATGGATTTAGACGGGGGAAAGGAGGAAGGGAAAACAGTTGTTTTTATTAAAAATGTCTTCCCTGGGCAACCCACTTGTTTGCTGATAAGCCAGCCAAGTCAAGATTTTAATTCCATTGTCAAGACTCTTACTGTACTAATAGAACTAGGAATGCCATCTCATACAAAAACCACTTTAATCCATTTTCTAGGAGGCTTCTATTGCTGACCCTGTTGCGGAAGTAACCCAAGTACTGTTTATCAAATATGCCATGAGTTTCAGAAGAAATCCCAGCTAAGAACACATGAGAAAAAATAGAGTAAGAACATGTTTTCCCTCTTTTTAGATCAACCTTTCAGATCAAATGTTTCGCTTCACTGTTAAACTCTAGCACTTTCCTGAAAGATAATTAGATTCAAAGTCCCTTTAGGCAGTGACCTTGTCTTTTTGTTTATGACATTCTGGACAGTACGAAGTATGCTGACGGTTCTTATTAATAAAAATACATTATATAATGTGATTGAATTTACTGGTTTCTATTTAGGCATTTTAACACAGCAGTCTCTGAGCAAAGTGATAGAGAGACACTTAGAGGTTCCTTTCTGTATTGGAGGATAGACGTTGATGAGCATGGGCCTCATTAATGTGAGGTAATTATTGCTTTGCCTCATTCACAGCCGCCTCTTGCAACTCATAGGTAAAGGTGAAGATCTCCCTTGCTCAAAAGTCAGTCATTTCCTACTTTAGGGGGCAGTGTTCATCTCCATGTATAGCCATAGAGCCAGCACTGTTTGCATCTGCTGAAGTTTCTGTTGCCAAATGCACACATGACAAGATGCCCGAGTGCATGGAACCTTTCTCACCGAAGTGGTACCTATTTATCTACTTGCAATTTCTTGCTTTCAAACTGTTAGGTTGGTTGGAGTCGGTTCTCAAACTGCTGATGTTCCAACCTTTTCGTTGTCAAGCTCAGTGTCTTAGCCACTAAGCCACCATGGCCAATCTTTCATCTCATAATTTATGTGCCTCTCACCCCCTGGCTTTCCCACTCCCTTTTCACACAAAAATGTTTACTGATGATGTTGTGTATGCAACTTTAATTATTGCTTTAATGGTGTTATTATGGGATTGGGGTGACCCTCCATTTTGTCTTCTTCTTGGTACTGAACTATCTCAGGACTTGCATTCCCACTCTTTCTAACAAGACACACGAAGTCTTCACTCAGGTCAGGTAACCCCACAATCACCCCACTCCTCTCGTAACCAATTATATTGTTTCCCGCCCAAATGTATCCATTGTACAGTGTATATAAGGAGCTGTTGCACCATTGCTGTTCATGTTCAGTTTGCTTACAATAAAGCTGTGTTTGGCCCTTTCATGCTAGCTGCTTCTCTTCAATTCCTGAACATCAAATTGGTGACGAGGATGGGATATGGCTTCCCACAAATCTTCCGTTGATCCCTTTGATGTGGCCATGCCAGAGAGATGGAACCTTTATGAACGCCAGTTCCACCACACCATGGTGGCGAAGGCATTGTTGACGAGGACCAAAAGAGGTCCTGCTTCCTCTCCAGTTGCGGCCTGGCCACTCTGGAACTCACCATCCACCTGGTGATGCCCCAGGACATCGATGCGGGTCCTCTCGCGGACATCCTTGCGGCTCTCTGGAACCATTTCCAGCTCAAGGTGTCCATCTTCCTGGCCTGGGTGGCATTCCACAGATGAGACCAATGCCCCGGGGAATCCATCGCAGACTACACTGCCGCGCTGAGGTTGGCTGCCGCCCTATGCCAGTGGGACAACTTGGAAGAGGTATTCCATGACTGCCTGCTCACTGGCCTGAGGGATGAGGAGACGCAATGCCAGCTCATGACCAGGGATGTCCTCACGTTCAAATCGGTCCTGCGAGAGGCGTTGGCATCCGAGGCAGTGCGGTCTGGCATCAAGCACCGGCCTGTCAGAGTCCGCCATGCAGGTGGATGCTAGTCATCCCGCTCATCTGCATTGTCTGCATTACCGGCATCCATGTCCAGCGACGAGGAAGGCGAGGTCCGGAAGGTCCGGAAAAAGAAGGCGGACAAGCACACCGTCGAGAGGGCCCAGAGGAGGTGCGACGGCTGCAGAGGAAGGCACGATCACCAAAAGTGTCCCTTAAAAAATGCCGACTGCCACCACTGTGGAAAAAGGAGCCACATCACAAAGGTCTGCCGGCAGCGCCAGAAGCAGTCTCCGGACCAGTTCGACCGACTGAGGCAAAAGGGAGCATCCATTTCCAAGATTTCTCCTGTGGAGCCGCTCGTCAGCATGTCCCATTGCTTCTTCGTGGAGGTCCAGCTGCAAGGCGTTCCGGTCAGGATGGAGGTGGATTCAGATACGTCCTACTCCATCTTGCCCCAAAAGGAGTTCCTACGAATCCCCCCTAGTTTGTGCCCAAAGTTGTGGGCCTTCAAGACGTCCCTCCGGGACTTGCAGGGTTGCCAGATTCCAGTTCTGGGGGTGGGGGATTTTGCAGTTAAGTTCAAGAAAATTGCAACGAGACTACCTCTCGTAGTGGTCAAACAGGGCACAAACTGTTTACTTGGGGTGCAATGGTTTGAACCACTAGGCATTAGTCTGTCTGGCATCAATGCCGTCCACTCTGACCCAGTGCAGGACGTTTGTAACGTGCACCTGGCTGCCTTCAGAAAGGGACTTGGAAACTACGTAGGGCCCCCATTTCTTTTGACCTTGACCCGGCCATGCAGCTGATTCGCCTCAAGCCTTGCCATGTGCCATTAACACTAAAGGACAAGATTGAGGCTGAGCTGGACAAGCTCGTGGGTCAGGGTATATTGGTTCCCGTGGGCTCCGCAAAATAGGAGATGCCAATAGTGACTGCTATAAAATCTAATGGGGAGGTCAGGATTTGTGCTGATTATAAATGTACAATTAACAAGGCCATCAGGCCTAATGCATATCCGGTGCCAGTAGTGAGCCACTTATTGGCTGCTTTACATGGGGGAAAGTTCTTCGCCAAGTTGGATTTGGTGCAAGCCTACCAGCAGCTTTCAGTTATGCCCGCTGCTGCTGCAGCTCAGACAATCATTATGCACAAGGGAGCCTTTAAGGTTGTTGTGGAATGAAAACGAGACAAACCCACATTCCAGCTAAGACAGATCAGAGATTTATTATTATTTGGACAAACAGATTCAGGGATGCTTTAACAAGCTAATAATCCCTGAATGACAATACATTTTCAAAGCCATCTTTTTATAGCAAAAAATCAGGAAATTTCTACACATTTCATCACTATGGGATAAGCCAAAATTATTAATTAATCTTTTGACATTGTCATGCAGTTCAGGTTCATGTCATGTCACACAAATATTATTCAGCATTATGGTTTCCTGAGTCTAAGAGAAATCCCTGTCAGCTGTACAAACTGTGCTGGGCTTGTGGACACAAGGCCTTCTGTTTATTTTAGCCTCGTCATCATGTTCTATATTGATTAGGTCCATCTGATCTGTTTAACTTTACAGAGTAGCTGAGAAAATTATTTTTACTTTTAAACCAGAATTAATATTAGAATTTGTGGGAATCCGTCTGCTTTTAAATCTGCTTTAACCTGTCTGTATGGTCTCTGCATTTTTCACAGTCTATGGACTGTGACGTGAGACAATGCTGGCCTTTGCACATGTGTAAATGGTGTGAAAAGTGCTGAGTCATTTCCCATATTTGGAGCTGGTTGTAATGCCAGTCTGAGAACCTTATAGGGTGTGTGACGTATTGTAATCTTATACTCTAGAAATAAAGCCGTGATGAGCGGCCGCCATTATCCTTTGTTCAAGCATCAAGACTGCGGTGTGTTTTCATTGTCTATCTTCTGTCTATGTTATTCCTAATGGAGCAGACTCTCCACTTAGGAACTTTAACTGTCTCTGAATTACTCTGATAAGTGGCTCCCCCTGTGAGGCTGAACTGCGGTGAAAGCCTTTGAACTACGACAAAGCACTTAGCACCTCATTTGGCTTTTATGACCAGGTAATTGGTCTATTGTCACTCATCCTTCGACCGAGGAAGGTCTCCAGGTGCCTGAAATTCATCCAAGCTTTAGTGGATCCCACAGGGTGAATGATTGCTTTATAATATGGGGAACATGCTTAATTCACTGCAACAGAAGTTTTGTAAAGATTTGCTTTATCTCTTGAATAAGAGAAATCAGATCCCAAAGAGGTAGAAGAGTTAATCAAGACTATAGCAATTGTTTCACCTTGGTTTCCACAAGGGGGCAGTCTTGACTTAAAAACATGGGACAGGATTGGAAATAATTTTCAGGGAAATCCCAATGTGTCTGTTCAAGTCCAACATACGTGGTGCTTAGTTAGAATTTGCCTGCAGAAACTAACTACAAAGAACATTCTTTTGTCCCAAAATCTTGCTGCCCCACTGCCACAACTGTTGCCACCTGCCAAGGGAGATCCTCTACCCCTACTGCCCCCCCACCATATGGGAAATGACAGCATGAACCCCCTGATTGGGGGTGGAGATGGGGGTGGAATGTTATATCCTGCTTTGCAGCAATCAAGCACTGTTAAGACTACAAAAGCCCCATTCTCTGCTGCTTTAACTATGGCTGTGCTGGAATTGGAGCCTGCTACTGCATTTCCAGTCATCAGAGGTGCCACAGCAGTTGGGAATGCTCCAGCACTCCCTGCCATCTCTAAAAACAACTAGTGCTGGCTGATTGGAAACAACTGATCAGGACCTCATCACAGATAGAAGCTATTACTGCATGCAGAATGGCAGGCAGCAAGGGTTCTGATTCCGAGGGAAGCACAGAAGACCTCAGCTCACCCCTGAAGCAACCCTCATCACGGAAGGTGGAGAAGAGGACCAAGCAGGAGAAGCTGAGCGGTAAGCTTGATTCCTCACTTGGGGGCAGGAATTGGAAGGCTGAGCCTGAGGAGGAAAGCAGAAACCCCAAACTCAGAAAGGGGTCTTCTCGCAAATCCAACCTAGCAGAGACAGTTTTTCAATTAGTTAAGATTCAGATGCTGCAGCTGGAAGAAGCCCAGAGAAAACAAGGCATGGATCCTTCCTCTATGGACGGCAGGCTTTTGCCAAAATACAAGGTGGGAGAGGATATACTCCAGTTTGTGGCTAGTTTGAATTGCTCAACCCTCAAGCAAAGAGATCAAGAGTGGGCTGTTCCAAGTTACAAGCATTGGGACTGCAGGGGAAGCAACTGGAAATTCCCCTGTCCTGTCCGTCAGTGTGGAAGTTACTTGCAAATTCTGGAGAAGCTCTTCTTTTTTGTTCCTGCATCATCTGCCTGCTGAAATACAGATGGCTGTGCCTGGAGCGTGAAGGAGTGAGTGTGTTGGCTGGATAGCTGAGGAATTGTTGTGTTGGTATTTGAGGGTGGTTGGTTGCCTGGTTAAGTCTGGGGGCTGGAGGGATGATGGTGTTTAAATTCTAGTCAGAAGAGATCTTCAATCAACATTTGGACTCTTAATTTGGACATTTTAATTGGACTAAAAAGTTTGTGTGGACTCCAAAGATGAATTGGCTTTGTTTGCATTATAAAACCGGGAAACCTCTTTAAAATTGTCTAAATGCTCTGCTGATATTTGTACTGTACCTATTTGATCTATCATGCTATGCTGGGGTTAAGATATTGTATGCCTCTTTCACTTATACCTAGTGAGAGAAGAAATGTAATGCTTTACTCATGTAATTGGGGAGTGGGAAATGTTGTTAAAATGATATGTGTTGTTGTTTGCTAGAATTGCCAGAAAAACTTTCTTGTAAGGAAGAAAAGAAATGTGCTAGCCTGTTTTAAAAGTGCATACAGTGAACTATGATGAAGGGCATGATTTTACAAGAAGATCCTGGTTTTGTCACCCTAACGAGGGGTGTGTCATGGAATGAAGGTCCTGCTCATTACATGTGTCCCGCCTCGGCGACCAGCCTTCTCCCCCCCCCCAACAGATTGCTTTAACTATGTACTTTTGATCTTTTACTGGAATGTATTTTGGGACTTTGCTGTGCTTGTAATACAATTATGAAAATGCCTGGAAGAGTTTTTCACTGTAACCCTACATACGTAACTGAGTTTGTTATATTGCAATTGTGTCTATATGTCAGGCATGTTTCATGTCTAGTTCCATGGTGCAATCTCTTGTGGAGAGGGTTGTAATAACATGGCACTAGTCATCAAACATGGCATGTTCCTGTTTCTTGGAGGAGCTGGTTGCCCTGTATTGCAGGTGAGCCTCTTGACTCCCTCTTGCAAACTTATGGTGTTGTAAATAGCCAAATGGTGTTAAAGAATGTTGTTTTCTACTCTGGATGAGGATGCTCATCTTTCATCACCTGACATAGATAGTCAATTGATTTGAAAGCCAGATATTGTTTAGATAAATTTTGAACCTGATTGGTTTTAGGCCAGATTGAGAAAGAACTCCAGGATCTGCAGGAGACCATCACTAATAATGTGCATAATGATGTATCTCTTTTTGATTGGATGACTTCTTGGTTGCCTGCTGTCCTTCCTCAGGCAGCTTTTCTTTTATGGGGTCATTGCTATTATTTGCCTTATACTTATATGTTTCTGCATTTATTGTATTCCTAACCTTATTTCTATATGTAATACCTGTCCACTGCATAGAAGGGAGGCTTCTGGTTTTGCAAGATGGCAATTATACTCGATGCAGTATCATCCTCTTGAACAAGGCACCAGGAGTCAGGAGGGGTACAATGTCCAGGAGAACAGTGATGATGAATATGGAGGAGTAGCTTTGGATTATGCTGGTCATCAGGGGTATAATTGGCCGTCCCTCTCTCAAAATTAAAATAAAGAAAGAGGACATGTGGGAATCCGTCTGCTTTTAAAACTGCTTTAACCTGTCTGTATGGTCTCTCTGCATTTTTCACAGTCTATGGACTGTGATGTGAGACAATGCTGGCCTTTGCACATGCGTAAATGGTGTGAAAAGTGCTGAGTCATTTCCCATATTTGGAGCTGGTTGTAATGCCAGTCTGAGAACCTTATAGGCTGATGGGTGTGTGATGTATTGTAATCTTATATTCTAGAAATAAAGCCGTGATGAGTGGCTGCCATTATCCTTTGTTCAAGCATCAAGACTTCAGTGTGCTTTCTTTCTCTATCTTCTGTCTATGTTATTCCTAACGGTGCAGGCTCTCCACTTAGGAACTTTAACTGTCTCTGAATGACTCTGTTAAGAATTAATATCTTAATTCTTTCACTCCTATTTCAAGGTGACTCTCCTACAGTTTGGGGTAAATGCAGCCCCCGGCATTTTTCAATCGCTGGTTGAACGCCTGTTAAAGGGTCTCCCTGGGGTCCTCCCCTACTTTGATGATGCAGGGAGTGAAGCTGAGCTTGCAAAAAGGTTAGACTGGGTATTACAGGTTTTCAAGAATGCTGGGTTACATCTTAGAAAAGACAAATGTGTTTTCCATGCAAGGGAAGTAGAGTTCCTCGGGTTTAAGGTAACTCCTGAGGGAATTAAGCCCTCCAATTCTAAGGTTGCTGCTGTATGTGACACCCCACTACCAACTGCCAAGCCTGAGTTGCAATCGTTCCTGGGCCTGCTTAACTTTTATCTCTCCTTCCTGCCCAGGAAGGAATCAGTAGCGGAGCCGCTGCATTACTTACTTTAAAAAGACACAGTTTGGTGGTGGAGTTGCTAAAGGAAAAAAGAAGTTCCACGACTTCTTGTATGGCAGAGAATTCACAATCGTGACTGACCATAAACCATTGCTAGGGAGTTTTGTTACTTCAAAACCCACTCCGTAAATATTGTCCCCCCCGCATGTTACGTTGGGCTATTTTTCTGAATGCCTATCAGTTCACTCTGATTCACCACCCAGGAAAGGACATCAGCCATGTTGATGCTCTTTTGAGGTCTCCTTTGGCAGACCTGGGGGAACCCAACTGTGAGGTCGAACAAGATCATCAGGTGCTGATGATCGAATCTCTCGATTCGCCCCCATTATGTCTTTGGACATAGCCAAGGCATCCACAAAATACAAACTTCTGTCACAGGTGATTTCTTGGGTCAGGAAAGGGTGGCCGCCAACTCCTCCTGCTGAGGAGTTCAAAGCGTTCTTTAGGAAAAGGTTCGAGCTTTCACTCAAAAAAGGTTGCTTACTGTGGGGCCAAAGGGTGGTCATTCCTGCAGTATTATGCTCCAAGGCACTCAGACTACTTCACATTAGCCACCCAGGAATTGTACACTCCAAGGCTTTGGCTCGGAGCTATTTTTGGTGGCCCCAGGTAGATCAAGACATTGAACAATTGTTGGGCACCTGCCAATGTTGTCAGTGTTCTTGACCTGAGGAGTCCCAACTTCCCTCCTGGAAATGGGACACTGCCTGTGGACCCTGGTTGCGAAGACACATTGATTTCTCTGGTCCGTTCTGAGGCACACTCTTTTTATTGGTGGTAGACTCATTTTCAAAATGGTTGGAGGTTATTCCTATGCCCAGTACCTCCTCAGCTGTCACCATTAAACAGCTTCAGAAACTGTTCAGTTGTTTCTGACCGCTGATGTGCTCTTGTCCGAAAATGCCACAACTTTCACCTCATCCGAATTCCAGGCATTCCTCAAGAGGAATGCTATTCAGCATGTAATGTCTGCCCCATTCCACCTTGCCACCAATGGTCAGGTGGAACATCAAGTCCACACTACAAAAGAGGCTCTTCGCTACATGGGTCAGGGGGACATTGATTTGTCGCTTTGCCAATTTCTCCTTTGCTATTGGACAACCCCCCTGGTCTCAGGGCTATCTCCAGCCGAGCTTTTATTGAGCAAGAGACCGGTCTCTTTGTTCGACCATTTGGATCCTTCCAGGGTGGAGGATAGGGGTGTTAATGTGGAAATTCCGCACAAAAATGGTATTCTCAGCTGGAGATCCAGTGAGTTGTCGGAACTATGTGGCTACAGGACCAGCATGGGTTCCAGGGGTTGTGGTGGAACAAACAGGACCAGTATCCTATCAGGTAAAAACAGGTACTGGTTTGCTATGGCAGCGCCACGCTGACCAGCTCAGACATAGGGTTACAGAGTTTCAAGAGGTACAAGGTGATACTACTCAGAGCAATTCCACGTTAGGGTCCTCCCCCACCCGCTTATCCCAAGCCCCCAGCTTTCTAATTCAATCCAGCCACAATTTCTTTGGAGGCTGTCAGCAAGCCTAGACTATGGAAGTGTGCCTTTTGAGTTACAGGATTGGGGGGAGTTTTCATAGTGTTCTCCCACACGTCTGAGTGAAAAGCGGGGCTTTAATTTCTCTCCAGAGACCCCACCCTCCTATGTTTGAGTCTACCTCTACTCCCACCCAGAAGAGGCAAGTTTTTGTTGAGTCGCCCCCTACTCAAACTTCTCAAAGGAGGGACTTTTCATTGAGTTTTTCCCCTCCTGAGTCTAGCTTTAATTTCGAGTGATCCCCTGCTCTTGCTTCATCTAAACGGGGTTATGATTTGGTTTTTCCCCTCCCTGGTTCCAACTCAGAGCCAGGACAGTGCTCCCAAAATGCTAATAGCTTTAACAGAAACCCCAGTGCCGGGTATCATTCAATGGAACCAAGTCTCCCTAGGTCTACAGAACCCAGTCAAGTGTCAGCCCGGCCCAAAAGAGACTGTGGGCCCCACAATGGTTAAGGGACTTCGTCCCATCCTAGGGGGGAGGGATGTTGTGTATGTAACTTTAATTATTGCTGTAACATGTAATTGTTATTATGGGATTGGAGTGATCCTCCATTTTGTCTTCTTCTTGGTACTGAACAATGGTGGGACTTGCATTCCCACCCTTTCTAACAAGACACATGAAGTCTTCATTCAGGTCTGTTTACCCCACAATCACCCCACCCCTCTCCTAACTGATCATATTGTTTCCCGCCCAAATGTGTCCATTGTACAGTGTACATAAGGAGCTGTTGCACCATTGCTGTTCATGTTCGGTTTGTTTACAATAAAGGCGTGTGTAATTTCATGCCAGAAATTATTCTGGGTTGAAAGGGTTTTTGCAGAAGAAACTCTGCTCATGGAATGCCCAATGAGACTCCTTTCTTGTCCCCAAAAGCTGGGACAGAGACGGACGTTCAATCCATCACGCAGTACCAGGGTCTCAAACTGCTGACTTTCCAGCCTTCCAGCTAACAAGGCAAGTTTATTAACCACTGAGCCACCACAGTCCCTAATCTACAGCTAAAGCATCCCTAGCAGATGGTCCACAATCTGCTTTTTTAAAAAAAATCGATAGAAGAAGAGTCCATCACCTTCCAAAGCAATCCCTTCCACTAATAAAAAATCTTCTACCATCAGAAAATTCTTCTTTAAGACAGAGTGGAAGAGGCCATTCACTCCTTAGTTTTGTCAGACATCATAGTTGGATGATGCAACACAGCAGCCGCAGCAGCAGGTTTCTCCCCCAAGCTATGTAAGTCGGTTACAACCTGTGAACAATGAAAATGGGAGAAATGTATTTTGTCTGCATCGTAAGCCATCTAATCTTGTTCTCATTTTTCTGGATTAATATGAGGATTGGGGCAAACATTCTGTCTGGATTGTGTACTTTTATGATTTTATGATTCAATATTGAGCTGGAGAAGCATATATGAAAAGGTTTATATTACGGAAAGTCAAGTATAAAAATATGTTAAAAAGGTGAATATGTATTTCTAATTTACTGTTAAAAACATATTGTCTTTCTTTCTTGTAAATTTGGGGACACACCTTGTTCTATAGGACAATTTCACTCCATAGAGGTGTGATACACTTTGTTTTTAAAAATTGCTAAAAGACAACATCCCACCCCTCACCTTTTTTCCTTTAGCAACTCCTAAACAGTCTCAGTTCAACAGCCTATGCCAGTGATCGTGGACCTTGGCACTCCTGGTGTTCTTGGACTTCACTTACCAGAAGCCAAAGTCAGTACTCCTGCTGATCAGGGTTTCTGGGAATTGAAGTTCAAGGAAAGCTGGATTGCCAAGGTTTGTTATCACTGACCTATACTGTAACACACGTTCCTGTAAGCTGGAGAAGGAAGCAGTTGTCATGGTAATGATCATACCTGTCAACCCGTGGCTCTGGAAAAACGGGACCTGCGCACATTGCTTGTGCGCAGGTCGCTTTCCACGCATGCGTGGAAGGGTTTTACTCCTTCCACGCATGCGCGGAAGCACTACGCCACTTGTGCAGCCCCTATGCAAGCTGCGTAGTGCTTCCGCGCATGTGTGGAAGGGGTAAAACCCTTCCACGCATGCGCGGAAGCACTACGCCACATGCGTGGAAAGCGTTTTCCCCCACTGTCAAATTACGGGTTTTGGCAGCGCGGGGCGGGTTATGACATCAATCAATGTCAAATTATGGGGTTTTCCTGGCCAAATCGGGATGGTTGACAGGTATGGTAATGATACACCTATATGGTGGAAAAGAAGGCTCCTGTGCCCATCCCCTGTCAATGAAACACAAACCTTATTCATTTGGCACTTACCTGATTTTTAGCAACAAGTTAAAAGAGGAGCACCTAGCCTCTCTTTATCACCACTTTCCAGACATGGCAAACAATGGTCTGCAGAGAAAGAGGTTTCTACTCATGTAAACTGTGGATTTGGTTCACAAGCAAAGTCTACACATGCATAACAACTTCTCCTCTGTAGACATATGGAGCAAATGAAGATTAGCAGGGTGGGAGCAGAATACTGCTCTCTAAGAATTTTGCTGAGAACTAGGTAAGCAATGGATGAATAGGGTTATCTCCTTTTGACATTTTATATCTCTTGAAAAGCACAAACTCAAAATGTAGAGACTTCTTTGTGTATTTAATTACAAACATTTACCATACTCTGAGAAGATCTCTCTGTACATACCTGTATGTCAATCTAACCATAAATACTTTGCAATTTAAAGTTCTTCCCTGGAATGCTGACTTGGCATTATTTCATTCTCTAAAAAAAAGTTTCTTATTCTTTTTCAGGCCTACCCACAATGCTCCTTTCCAGCATGACTCAATGATCCATAGGGTCCCTTCCAACTCTGCACTTATAAGATACATTTAAACTGATTTGAATTCTGGCCCATCACCATTGCATTTTGCACAGCCCTTTTTGGGCACAGCCACTTATCCAATAATAATAAATCCAAGTCAAATGTACCAACTTTGTAGATTTAAATGGCTGTAAAATTACAAATTTAGACAAAACAAATTTAGTTATAATTAGGGGGAAAAACACAGATGGGTGTCCCACTGTATGCAACATATGATGCTACAGCAAACAATTCTCAAATATTGCTAGCAACATGCTGAATGTGGTGTACAGAATGAACTTTTACTTGCTATTTTTTTTTAGCTTAATTCAGTATCACAAGAAATGTTTAATGCTTTGGCAGACCTGGCATTCAACACACCTCTCCCTTGCAACCATGTGTGCACATAATTTCCCACAAAGTTGCCTTAGCAATGAAGGTCACTGGATTGGTGGTTGCATGGATCCTGAATTATCACTGGTTCCTGCCTTTGAAGATCTCACACCTTGTCCTAGTTCCATTTTCCTAAGATTTCCCACTCTCCTCTTGTGGATTGTTGTTGTGCCTTGCCTGGATTTTTGCTCCTTGAACCCTATCCTTATGCTACTCCAATCCCTGAAGGTACTGTGCCTCACCTTCTCTCTTGAACACCTGACTTCTAGCTTGCTTGGACTATGCCCTGTTATCTGGACTAACCCTGAATCTCTGCCTATTTGAGGCTTGATTTGGACTTGGACTCTGGACTATAATATGGTTACATTTTGGCTGGTTGCCTTGGGTTCTGGTGCTTGTGTTACTTGCTAGCCACCCACACCCTAGTCTTTGACATAATCATAAAGCCCCATTCAACTTTTTAAACTATCTTTGTCAAGTATGTGAGGAAGGAACCATGCTAGCCCGCTCCCTTTGTCTTTGTTCTGATCCTATGAAAGCAGTGAGATTGAACAAGAGATTTTTTTCATTGAATGTTGACTCTGATTGTGCTGAGACATGGCAAATCACAATTTTGTCTCATTTGGAGAGTCCTCATGGATAGAATGGATGAATTTATTACTTTATCTGAGAAAAAACTCATTTCATCATAGTGAAACTAGTCAGGGAAGGATGGGGTGAGCATGTTCCCTTCTTTGCACGAAGAGTTAAAGATATCTGAATTGTGCTTCTTTGAGCCCAAGTTTGTGATTCAATGTTTACTGCTGTTGTAATCAAAATGTGGAATTCTTTCACCAACATGTGGCATATTATTTTGGGATAAGATTTCTCCGTTATTGGAATTTACATGGCTGTTTTTCTGAACTAGCCTCTAAATAATTGCATGTCTAGAGGAAAAACACTGGAAGATGAGGAAGTATGTATTTTCCTTAAGTTGTATTCTCTGTACACATTGTTTGGGGAGTTTGAACAAGAGAGATTCCTCATTGAATGTTGACTCTCCATGTGAACTCTAGGGGATAATTCAGTCTGCAGTCTCCATCTTGAGGCTGAGCTGAGCTGCAGACCCTATTCTCATAACATGCAGTCTAATCTGACTTTCCATCTCTTCACATGCCCGGAATGGTGTACTGGATAGAGTGATGGACTAGCACTCAGGAAAGCTGGGTTCAAATCCCGACATAGCCATGACAATGACAAAATCCCTCCTTAAATATATATCTAAAAAGCCCTACTAGGGATGCTATAAGTCAGTTGTGATTTGGCAACATGTAACTTAGCTCTTCCCCGATCCTCTGCCTTTCCATACTTTCTAGCCCAATGAAGAATCCTCAAAAAGTTGGGTCTTTTCACACTTTTATAATCTTGCAGTTCAAAAGCAAGAAATTGCAAGTAGATAAATAGGTACCAATTCAGCAGGAAGGTAAACAGTGTTCCGAGCACTCCAGTGTCTAGGCATGTCTGCCACATGTCCATGGATATTTCTGCAAATGCAGACAGCGCTGGCTCCTTGGCTGTAAACAGAGATGAGCACTGAACCCTAGAGTTGAATACGACTGGTTTTCAAGCAAGGATGAGCTTTGTGATCTTTTCTAACAGATCCCCTCCCCCTCACAAAAAGATAGAGGACAAAAATAATGGCTGTCTAAGAGAAGGGCTGGAGCAGGGATTCTCAACCTGCAGCCCATGGGCCAGATGCAGCCTGTGGCGCCATTTCATGTGGCCTCCACTGCCTCCACCACACCAGGAAGTGTCATGTCATGGAGGAAGGGCAAAATGGCCATCCGGCCCCCAAAACTGTCTAAGGAAGCATGACCCTGCCCAATTTAAAAAGGTTGAGAACTCCTGGGCTAGAGCAGTGTTTTTCAAACTTTGGTTTTGGATGGACTTCAATTCCCAGAAGCCTAAGTCAATTCCACAAAGCACTGATCAGCCAATGTACTGACTTAGACTTCTGGGAATTGAAGTTCCCCTGGGGGCCTGTGCCCCACATTGGGAACCACTAGACTAGAGGAAACACAAAGCCTGTTCCTCCATGCCATCCATTTCACTGTTCACCAGAATCAAATCCAAAACAGATTTATTTTTGCCTTTGGCAAGTATTTGTAATAGAAAAACGTCAACCTCATCCAGAGGCATTTAATTTGGAATAACAGGGTTTGTCATTTTTTAAAAAAATGTTCTGAGTTTTTGAATTAGGACTGGGGGAAACCCAGAAATGCATCCCTATTCAGCCATGTAGCTCACTGGATGGCCTTGGGTCAGATGTTATATCTCAGCTCACCTAACTCTATCCTTACTGCAAGGGTAAACATGACCAGACTGCCACAAGCTGCTTGGAGAAGAGGCAAGAGTCAAATAAATAAATCATAAAGCATAACTATCAAAGACTGAGACAGATACAGATAAGAGCTGAGTGGTGATTCATTTAGATGGAAAATTTAACAACAATGAAATAAATTAACACTGGCTGTAATCCTGTTGCACTGCCCTAGCAGTACTAGAAAAATCACAGTTCATATAGGCAAGCACTGCTGATTAAAGGTGACTGGGATGTACTCAACTCATGCACAGTGCAACAAAATTGCATGTGGCCCATAATCATCAGAGGAAACCAATAATTAGTAGTATTTATTGCTGATGAATACATCATCCCCATTATGCATGTTCAGCTATGCAACCAGATTTCAGACACTGTATAACAAATGAAACATAGACTTTATGAAAGCATAAACTAAAATAAGGGTTTCCTTCACCCAGTGCAAATGCTGCTGGGTAAGGGATCATTGCTCTTTTGGCTCCGCATTTAGAAATGGGAGCTTGACCATTTGAGTGAGGCAATGGGCTCATGCCATCCGGCCAGGGAAGGATGGGTACTTCCTACCTGGTGGAGCATCTTTCCCTGAGGACATCAGCCCACATCACTCGATCCTCCCAGACAGCACAGCTTCAAGTGCCAACCCCAAAATTTGCAAGGAAGGCCATGACTTGGAGGATTGCCTTCTTGGTGGCAGCTCTAATTTTATGGAACTCCCTTGCCATTGAATTACACCAGACCCTATCCCTGTTCGATACCCGAGTACTGCAGGATGGAATGAGCTCCAATATTTGTCCCAGCTGCCAACCTAGCAGTTCAAAATCAAGAAATTGCAAGTAGATAAATAGGGACCACTTCGGTGGGAAGATAAACAGCGTTCCGTGTGCTCCGGTGTCTAGTCATGCCTGCCACATGACCCTGGAAACGTCTGCAGAAGCAGACAGCACTGACTCTTCAGCTTTGAAACAGAGATGAGCACTGAACCCTAGAGTCGGATATGACTGGCTTTCGAGCAAGGGAAAACTTTATCTTTAACATGTGTTTTTAATGTTTTTAATATGTGAGTTCATCTTGTTAGCAGCCCAGAGTAGGAATACCTCCTAGATGGGTGGGGTATAAATGGAAATAATAATAATAATAATAATAATAATAATAATAATAATAATAATAATAATAATAATAATAATAATAATAGGAGATAAGGCTTAAAGGCAAAGAGTGGTCCTCCTGCCCTCCTTGTGATTCAGTGTGAGACTAGCTGGTCACTTTGGGACCAGATTGGAATTTTTGTCCCATCACATGATTGCTCTTGGTGGTGGGAAGGTTTTTGCCTATCCCACACTGGTCATGCATGGGAAGTTGGCTAAATCTGGCTTGATTATATTAAACAGGCCCCAGTGGTGGGTAGTGTGGAGGGAACATCTAGTCTTGGTGAGTTCTCAATGAAATTGGACGGATTCAAGGACACAGCACCTCGGTCACCAGATCATGAGATCTGCCTGGTGGAATGCTGGAACATAGTGGTGGCATGAGGCATGGTATTAGAAGGTCATGGGGCATTGGCAGTACAGGCTGCACTGAGCCACCTTGATTTACTTTGGGACTTACCCGTGAACAGCTGGGACAGGGTGAGTATCCTTCCCTACCATAGATAGGAATCCAATCTATGGTAGGCCCAGCTGCAGGGAGAGGACTGTTCTTTCCCAGTTTAAACTGTGTCTCTAGTTAATTCCAATAATCTGTATCTGTGTGTTTATTCCTGGCTTTGTTTTATTGAGATAGGCTAGCAACCAATTTTCTGAATATTGCTTCATCATATGTATGTATGAATGTATGTATGTAGATAGATAGATAGATAGATAGATAGATAGATAGATAGATAGATAGATAGATAGATAGATAGATAGATATACTAGCATAGGTTGCCCGGCGTTGCCGGGATGTTATAAATTGTGTTTTGCTTTTTTTGGGGGGGGGGGGTTGAGTTAAAAATCAACAGAGTATGCTATAAATCTTTTTATTTTATTTATTTAACATGTTTGTTATTTGTGTAAACTTTTGATTTATTGTTATTTCTTACTTGTTTTTACAGTTGTGGCCTCTAGGTGGGGCTGTTTTGTTTTTGACTTGTTTTTAATATTCTGCGCTGCAGGTGGAGCTGTTAGTAATAGTGTTGGTTTTGTTTTCGTTTCATGTGTTTTTTCTCTCCTGGCCTCTAGGTGGGGCTTCTTCCGGTAAGTAGTCTTTGTTTCTTCATTTCTGTTCTGGTCTCATGGAGGGAGGACGTGCTGGTGAGTTCTCTGGTTTTCTTTCTTCTGGGTTTTTTCTTTGTTTTGTTTTTGTGGTGGTGGGCTAGGAGGTGTTTCTGTTTGTTCTTTTATGGTTTGGTTGGGTTTTAGGTTTGTTTAATTGGCTTGTTTATTTCTGGTTTGTTTAATTTTTGTGATTTCGTTGTTGTTTATTTGTGTAATTTGTGGTAGTTGTGTTGTTAGAGTTAGGTATCCTCATGTTGTAGTTAGGTGTTTTTTCTGTGCTTTTCTGGTATTGTGGATGTTTTTGTTTGTGGATTTTGTTGTTTACTTTTTTGTTTATTAATGGGTTTTCTTATTTATTTATTTATTTGTGTTTTATTAATTTTTATTAATTTTGGTGTTTGTTGTTGGTGTGTACTTTTGCTTGAAGAACAGGCTGCCTGTCAGTTCCTCTTTTCCCCATTGCTGCTTCGAATTTTGGTTTCAATGCAGCAATGGGGAAAAGGAGGAGCCGGCAGTCAGCCTGCTCTTCCCCTGGTAAGGTTCGTTAGGTAGGTCGGGGGAGAAGGAGGCAGTGAAGAGCTACCTGCTGGTAATGGTTCTCTCCTCTCTGTCTCCTTTTTCTCCTGGCTTACCTAACCAGAGATCGGCAGGCAGCGATCCGTAAGGGGTGGTTCTCTTCCTTGTGGATTGCTGGCTGTTGCTTTTCTATTACCTCTGTCAGTAGTTCTCGAAACAATGGTGTCAGAAGTACAAATGCAGCAGCCAGTCATTTGCCAGGGAGGGTGCTTCCCCTGACGAACTGCTGCCTGTTTTTGTTTTTTCCCCCACCCCGGCTCAACTTTCCTTGAGGCCGGCGGTGGTCTTTCCGTGTCTTTGGTGGGGTATCATGGAGGAGAGGGAGTCCCTTTTCTCCCCGTTGCTCTGGGAAAGAAAGCCAGCAGTGGTCTCACCGTGGTTTTTTTGTGGGTGTTTGTTTTGCGAGGCTGTGAGGCGCTGCATCTGCCTGCGTTGGACTTGCACTTCCATATTGGGATGCCTGAATTTTTTAATTTTATTTTTCACGCCCCTGCTTTCTCAGCATTCTGCGCTTTCACGGCGCATAGGATGCTGGGACTTGGAGTGTTGTGTTTTTTGTTTGCATTCGTGCAGCGGTTTTTTTTCCTGTGGCTCGATTTCAATTGACTGTGCAGCGTTTCCCAATGTTATTTTTGCTTGCACCTCTCAGCCTGATTGGCTGAGGTGTGGCACGGCGTAGAGAATGTTGGGAATTGAAGTTGTTTCCCTTTTCCACGTTTGTGGGGTTCTTGCCACACTGGTGGCTTCAGCAACCCTGCAGTAGCCTGCAGGCCAGGTTCAGGCAAGTGCAGGAGGCTTGGTATGGGACAGGATGGATGGGCGCAGAAACGTATAGCAATTTCCAATGGTTAACCCTTGGATTTCTGCTCTAGTACAACATTCTGTTAAAAATGGTGGCATATTTATTGGTGTGGGAAACTCATTGTTTGGACATGGGTAAAATTGTACCCTGTATCTCACAGAGTATAGGAACCAATACATAGTGACTGAAGTTGAATCTTCTACTTCCCTCTACAATCAGTGCCTGGCAAGACATTCCAAATTTGAAATAAGAAATAAAAGTCCACATGCATGTTTATAAGAAGTACAATTCCTTCTTTCCATACCACACAGTTAAGTGTTTAGAAATGCTAACTTCCTATAGCATACATTTTGGTGACAATTCTCACATTTATTAAACCAGTGATATTTTCAGTAGTTTTTAAGGAGTGACTTCAAATTGTCAATAATGCCAAGAAACAGCTGAGGCCTTGGATGTTCTGTCACATCAAGCTGAAATTCATTTAACATTCATTTTGGTTTAACTTTGTGAGCTTCAGATGCCAGACGGTGCTATGGGGCAAACGTTATCATTGGCAGGTGGCTCTGCCTTTGTGTCATGGTACCTATTCACACCTAAGTCCAATTTTACTCCCCTACCCCCTTTTTTCACTCTTCCATCATAAATGCATAAAGAACGCTTTTCTCAAGAGCACTCTTGCTACAGAGGGTGGAACATATGCCTTAAAAACAGCTTCTTTCCCATTGATCCTGATGTTGATGGGCCATCACACAATAATGTCCAAACATGAGAGATGCCTTCGTTTGTGCGTGTTTTAATATAAACCCACTAAATTTCTCTTTGTAAGTGTTGGCAGCTAGCCCATCAGCTGAAAGTGAAGAAAACATCTTGATCTAACATCTGAGCAGGCATTTTCTTTCTTTCTTTTAAATCTGTAAACAATTGGGCCATATGTACTGTGATGGAAACATGAAGGCTCATGACAGAATACTATTTAAGGAACCCGATGCTTAATTGCTTCTTCTGATTAGCTGGGAAGGGATTTACATGCTCAGTTCAATATTATTTGCACATGTATCTCTCATAAAAGAGTATCTATCTAGTGGAAATTTTAAACAGCAGCAAAATGTATGTCTCTCTGAGTATCAGGATCACAATGTTCAATTAATTAGTTGGTTAAATTACAGTTCAGTACTGTTAAGATTTACTCTAATATAGGTACCACTGCCTTTTTGAGGGCTTTCTTGATGTTTATCAACTGAAATATTTTTCCTTAAAGTTTGGCGCTAATTAATCAGCCAGTTTAAAACAATTTAACAGTGAAGTGAAAGCTTCTTTTCAAGTAAAGCCTGCTGTTTGTTTGTTTGTTTGTTGACATCATGCCCTTCTAGTGTAGCCACCACTCACGGTGGCTTACAATATATAACACATTCAATAAAAAAGATACATTACAACCAATAACCAATATCATATAACAAAATATTTATTAAAAAGCCACAATAATAATGAAAAATAACCCAAAGAGTCCTATACAAATCTAAGTATGTTGAATTAAATGTTGTTTCCTTTAACTAGGTGGCTACTAACATCACTAACATATAAAAACTTTTACATAAGGTCAATCTAGGTTATAGACTTATGTTAGCCTTTAGATCTGGTCCAAGCCCCCATGCAAAAGAAGGAGCTTCTTATGTCAATGTATTTTGAATAACCACCTTTTCTCCTAGCTGCAAATATAAGACACTTTTCATTATTTGCTCTCATTTCATTTATTTCTGAAGGCCTGGAGGACCCTTTGGAATAATGGCAGAGATGGCACTAGGGCAGCAGAGGAAGCTAGAATCAGGAAAGAAGACTTTATGGGGATCAGGATGTTCAACTCTGTGCATGACAGCACCGGAAACCTAAATCACAAAGAACCATCTTTGATATGATTTGATTCACTGCCTATATCAGGTACTACATCACAACCAGTGATGCATCATGATTCACATATCAGAATGGGCCAGATTGACTCAGGAGTCCAGTCCATTGTTTGCCCCCTTTTTTCCTTCCTTCTTCTGGTCCTGCCTCTCCTAATCCTTTTATGGTTCACTTTGAAGTATCAAAATGATTCCATACAGGTTCTTCTCTCCCCATTCCCCATCAATTTAAGACATACAGGTAGTTTAAAACCATATCTGATCAGCGATGAGGTAATTCCTGCATGTGTTTATGTGAAAGTAAAGGAAAAGAAAAAATGGATGAGAATGGGAAGGTGGTATGATCCATGTTATGAAATCATTCTGATATGTGAATCGTAATGCATTTTGCAAAATTACTGTTCAAGTTTTTGATATTCCATATTCTTTAAATGTGATGTATCTTTCCATGTTTTTTTTAAAAAAACCTTTTTTTCTTCTGTGTCTCAGGCCAGATGTGAAACTCCCAAAGTAAAGCCACCTTTTTGCTGAGTTCCTTTTGCTCGACCTAGTGTGAGAAAGATTTACCCACATAAGATCCCAGTTGCCTGGAGTACGCCTGATTGTGGTTCAAAAGTGCCACCGTCTTCCAGGAGGCTGTGAAAAGGTTTAAAGAAGTGTAGTAGACAGAAGCTTTAACTGAGAAAGTGGCTTCATAGTGAACCATAAAAGTGTTGGCAGAGGCGGAATAACTTTGAGATAGCAGTAAGCATTTCACAACAAAAGGGTCTTCCCACATGCATGCCCACCCCCTGAACATCATGCCCCACTGCCTGGATCACTGAAACCCCACCTATGGGCATGCCCCTCTCATCTTTACAAAAATATATCACCCCTCTGAAAAACTAGAAGCCACCCAGCAGAAGGAGGGAACCGATTTGGGAGAAAAGGGCTGGATCAATATGAATTAGTCTTTGTATTTTGCAATCAGTAAAAAAAAAACTTTTGAATTCAATCATTCTTATGAGTGGAGCCAGTTGTGTGGGATTTGACTATGCAGTCACACTTTTTGGCTCCAACCAAGCATGTCTGAAGTCCTGTATTTTAAGACACATCCTCTGTTATGTGGGTAAATGGGCCAACCCATCAAGCTGCTGTTCTGTGCAAACCACATGAATAGTAAGGGTATGTAAAAGCCTCTAAGTAATTTTTCTAATCTTATGTAGCTGCTTCCCACACCCCTTTGCAAATTCCTCAAAGATTTTGCCTGCAGAACTTTCAAATTAGCAATCTGTAACAACCTAAGGAACCCCCATAAGAAATTTCACATGCCTACTTGAAACTATTTTTAAAATCCCTTAAAATGCCTTGGATAATTCAGCTGAGCAGGAACCTCAAAATTCACTGAATATGATGCTTTAGGTATTATTTTAAAAGCTTCTGTAACTGAAATGAACAGAAATTAGTGTAAAGCAGGAGAGCTCCTAGGATATTTCTAAAATCAAGTTTTTATTTTTTTCATATTCTCAATTAAATGCACATTTATTTTATTTGTTCAAAGAGAGGTGCTGTTGTTTTAGTCCACTTCAAGCATGAATACAAATATATATTATACTGTACATGATGGCTGAAATCCAGTTGACATTCATCTTTATTTTAATTAAATTTAAAACTTCATTTTCCTCTTTCAATATAAGGTCTTGAGGCTCCCTGAGGATTCTTTTTGCCATAGATGAGCCTTTGGGAGTCTCAGAAATGCAGGGCTGGGGGCTTTAAAATCAGAAAATTGCCACCAGATCAATGCCAGTGGTCTCAATCTGATGATCCAGAATCAGTTTTCCTATTTCAAAGCCCTCCTCCCATTTCAAGACCCCAGGGCAAAAGGAGTCCTCAGAAATCCTCAGAGACTGAAGAAGAGAGAAAGGAAGTTTTAAAATGTAATTATAATAAATCTTAATAGTGCCATGTGTGTGGCATAGCCTCACCAACTGGATTTAAGCCACTGTGTGATTCCACTAAATGTAATTCATTAAAAAAATTGACAGCCAGAGTGGCCATCAAGATTGGGGCTGACAATCAATTTCATGCAATATAACATGACATACATTTTGAGGCCTATGACTCTATGCTCCCCCACCCATGTTTTTATTTTGGCATCTAGTTTCTAGTTAGAAGATTAGAATCGGAATCATGTTAACATCCTGGTCAACATCAGAGGCACATAAATACCATCTACCTCTGTTTGGTCTGAATTATTTGCCTTATAAATTGCAAAACATGCTCTTCAATTTGTATCCTACTCAATTTGATTTATATCAGCACATTTTAAAGTATTTGCACACATATATATTTGTCAAATAGTGAGAAAATATGAACATGGGGGAGGGCTTCTGATGAGGGGAAGTGATACTCAGTGCCATCAACTATTGCTCTATTCCTTCCTTCTGTCCATCTCAAAATCTATGAAATTTACTTCTTGCCTAGCTACTACCCTTCCATGAATAGATTCTCTATTAACTCTAGGCATTGTTTTCTGTCAGTTACTGATTTTGCTCTGGATTTTTAAACCTCTGGTGCATCAAGTGAAAATTGGAGAGATTCAATTTGATTTGAACTCTGCTTTGGGTTTCCTTGTTTCACTGTAGATCAGTTTGATTTGATTTATTTGATTTGTATGCTGCCCATTCAGCATACGCCAACTCAGGGTGACTCACAGAAATCATAACATAAATCAGCAATATACAAAATAAATATACAGCAATGCAATATACAAAATTCAACCCAAAAAGCAACTCATTACAATATACAACAGCACAGCATGATACTATAATATAATGATAAAGTCACAACCCCATAGAAAATTCCCAAAACAAGGTCCAGAGGTGGGGTGGCAGGCGTCCTCAGCCTCAAGGTGGGACCGTCTTCCCACAGGGTTCAAGCTTGCCCAGGTTTGTTAGCAGCTAGTCATCTCCAGTTGCCCACAGATAGTGAATGACATCTTTGGGCAATCAAGTGTAGTTTAATTAGACAGTTGTTTTGATTCTTTGTAGAGTGTGGTGGCTTAGTTTGAGGTAGATCAAAGTAAACTCACTTCACTTTGGTTTCCAAATACATTCTGAAACTGAATTATATCCCTTGTCAATAATTGCTTCAATACTTTTTATACCAGGTGTATTTTGTTGCTAAGCTAGCCCAGAGCTGGTAAAAAAACTATTTTCTGAAAATAAGAGGAGAGAAAAAGTTGAATTTATGAAATACCCACAATTGCCTACAGTCACTTCTGTTCTGGGAGGAAAAGAGTCTTCCCTAAGGCTTAAATCAGTGCAGTCCCTCTCAGTCTGTGAAATTCCTGTGGTGCCCTGAAAGCAACTCAAGATGGCTTTTAAAATAAAATAAAAAAGGGGAGGGTTCAACACATAAGAGTGTTGATGGTTACACGTGGCTCCCCCACTCACACTTTGCCCAACTTTGATATAGGGAGCACCAATATTTTTGTTACTGAATGGAAAAGAAAATAGATATTTGAATAAAGTGGAGGAGGTGATCAACAATAGAGTTTAAATCCTCACTTGTCTGATCATTGCAGGTGAAGATTTGGCACTTTCTTTTCCTCATCAACATAAACTACATGAGATTTACTGCTGCTGTCCCTGTGAATTGCAAAGATGTCTTTTTTTGGAGGAAATCCACTGCACAAAACTGATAAGAATAGGGAGGTTTCACAATTTAGAAGTCTTGAATTGCACTGTTTGCATCTTTCTTACAGTCAATCAGTCCTTCTGTGCTTTGCTGCATGTGTATGTGTTTACAGTTGTGTACCCTGAGAGTGGATATGTTTTAGGGGAAGTTATACTTTTAAGTTTAAAAATAAGTTTAAAAATCCAGGGCCACCATCTCTGGCTTTTCCCGGAGGGGTGGGGAGACCCCCGTGAAGAAGGACACTGAGCCAACCTGTCAGCTGCCGGTGTCCCAGGCGCTGCCCCCAGACCGGGACCTTCAAAAGCCGTGAGGCAGCCGAACTGTTTTGCCACTGCTTCTGGCTTTTCCCGGTGGGGCAGAGATGCCCCCGCGAAGAAGGACACTGAGCCAACTTGTCAGCTGCGGGCATCCCAGGCACCCTTGGTGCTACCACGACTAGGACCTTGGGGCCATTACTTTCCATCAGTGGATTTGCCTGGGGAGAAGGTGTAAGTTCGTGGGTTCTTTATCGTTATATTGTGTTTTGTTTTTAGTGTACCTTGTGTAGAGAATTTGCCATACTGTGGAGATTTTTATTGTAACTGTAATTTATTTGTATCTATATTGTATTTTTCCTTTTGTTTCTTTAAATGTTGTAAACCGCTTTGAGTCTCTCATTGGGATGAGAAAAACGGTATAGAAATAAAACTATAATAATAATACTGTGGCTCAAGTGGCTAAGAAACTGAGTGGGAGGCGGAAGGTCAGCAATTCGATTCCTGAGTACTGCAGGATGGAATGAGCTCCCGTCTTTGTCCCAGCTCCTGCCAACTGAGCAGTTTGAAAGCAAGACATTGCAAGTAGATAAATAGGGACCACTTTGGTGGGAAGGTAACAGCATTCCGTGTGCTCCAGTGTCTAGTCATGCCTGCCACATGACCACGGAAACATCTGCTGAAGCAGACAATGCTGGCTCTTCGACTTTGAAACAGAGATGAGCACTGCACCTTAAATTCAGATACGACTGGCTTTTGAGCAAGGGAAACCTTTACCTTTACATTATACTGTGCAGCTTTGTTAGCTCTTAAATAAAGAACAGAGAATTTGTTTGCTTTTGCCTCAGCAGGAGGCAAAATGTATTCCAGAATCATCCGCAGTTTTTGGGAGGTTTTTTTTTTTAGTTGGAAAAAGTTATGTTTTGTGATGAAAAGTCTTTAAATGGCCTCTGAACTTACTGACTTGATGGTTTTGAGAGTTGTGATTCAAAAAGAAAATTTTCCAGGCCCTGGGAGGACAACAATTATGTTCAAGTATATATTACACAAAAGTATATACTGAGTACATTGGGCCGTCACTGCAAAGAATGTAATAGTCAGTCTCCAAATAGACGTTTTTTAGCAGCACAAGCAGGCTAAATTACACTCTTATTGTTTTAGAAATAAAAATATGCAATCATAAAAAATGTAAACTTTATTACACAATATCTATTTAGATTTCCACTTACATAGCTCATGATATACAAAGAAGACCGCATTAAAGACATTTCTATGCATGACTAAAATATGAAGACTGATAAATAATTTTAATATTTCTGAACATTGGTGTTTGGACTGCCACACAGAAATGTGAGAATAAAAGCATTTATCTCATAATCTCCTCTACTTTCTGTCAACCAATCTACTAAATAGGGGCAAAAACAATATTCACATTATTATTTCCATTTAACAAAACTGTAGATTATCTGTCTTACCTGCCATCTCCTACAAAGGCAAGAAAGAAGAACTACATCTGATAAGTCAATATTAGCATTTTGAATAGATCACGGCTGAACAAACACAGCTTTTATAAACAACTGTTTAAAAACAACTATAACTTGGGAAACATTCTACTGGCATCGAAATGGGTTCAAATGAACTTCCAAAAGGAAGGATCATTATTTTCCTTACCCCTAGATTTACAGCCACAACTCCCACTGATAAGATAATTTTGAACATCTGGTCTTAACTCTGAAATTAGCTACATGTTTAGCCTCAATTGATTGACAGTACTCATTAACATGAATGTAAAGCTTTAATATTTAAAATCTGTATTTTATTAAGATTTAATATGGGGTCATAGGTAATGTCCATGTGTAAGAGATAGAAATGGAAGGAGGAGATAGGGAAGGAATCCAATTCAATTACTTCTCCCCCTAATTGCAAATGACTTCAAAGATTGAGGCTCTCTTCCTCTAACATGACCTTAGTGCATATGTTCGACTTCATTAGGGAACACGTTTTTTTTGTTCTTGTCAGTAATCTCATTTTAATGTGGGTGGTCAGAAAAGAATCCACACCCTTGAGGTATTCAGTGAGGGTGAGAAGAAGAGATCTTCGAGAACAGTCTCAAGGACAAGATCCATCCAAGGGTGGCTCAAATTGGTGTCATGGTTAAAGCTTTGTGCAGTGCAAGCCAAATAAATTACGTTTAAGACCTCAGATCAAGGAACTATAATAATTTTTAAAGTACTGAACATTTTTGGTAATGCTACAGGGCTTCATATACAAGTTACATATTACTGTTCCCTTTAAATGGCAAACATTGTATGAGTAGTTACAAAGTTACAGTAAAAGGAGTGCAACAGATAATGAAAACTAATGTTTAATGTTTTCTAGCTATTTTAAGGAACTTCTAATGGATATTTTAAGGCATTTTAGAGGCATCTTGACAAAAAAAACACCTTTCATGCCATTATCCTATCAGTCCTCAGTAACAGAAGGATTCTTTCATGTAGTTTTTATTGTAAATATTTACAAGGTACTGTGTCAGAATTGGTCACTATAAAGTACAGTGGTACCTCATACAATGATTTTAATCTGTTCCATGGGGCTCGTTGTTGTACGAAACAATTGCTATATGATGCATGCATCATATAGTGTTTTTCCATATGGGATGCATCATACAACAATATATTTTTTTTGCTAAGTAGTTTTTCCCATTGAAAAATTGTTGTACAGTTTTTTCCATAGGGAAAATTGTTATGCACTATGGCATTTCCCCCCAAAAATCTAATTGTTATGCAATTTTGTTGCTATACAGGGCGATTGTTGCATGAGGTTCCACCATATTTGTATTTTTCTAGCCTGTCGGGAATTAAACACACACAACTGGGTGTGACTGAAGCAAAGGCAGTAATATGCTGGTTGGCTTGAAGCAATGAGTAACAAAACACATTCCATCTAAAAAGTAGAATTCTCAAATCTGGTCCAGTTCCTGCAAATGCAGGAATCTGCAGCTAAAGTACCTCTGGCAGATGGTCATCCAACCTCTGTTTAAAAATCTCCAGCAAAGAAGAGCCTACCTCTCTGAGTGGATTACCTCATAAGTCACTGGACTCTCATTTGGTGTTTTATTTTTAAAAATAAAACAGAGACTGAATTGACATCTGTCTGGAGTGTTTTTATTTCATTGTCAAACAATTTTTACTGCTAGGAAGCCATAGTGACTCTTTTCTTGTCCATAGGAAGAAGATACGCATAACGTACGCAGCATGTCTTAGTCTTTCTCAGGTTTTGTGCTGCCTCTGGAAAAAAGAAAACAGATTTCCCATGGCTTTCGTTCATTGTTCAAAGTATGTAACATGGAAAGACATAATAGTGATAAGGCACATGGTGAAAGGGGCATAATACAGCATACTCTGTGTCGTCAAAGCTGTGCCTTTTGAGAAGACTGATGGTCTTTTGAGAGTACTAGAAGAACAGCTTTCACATTTTCATTGGCAAATAAGAGCTCTAGATTCACTAACCTTCCAATGGCTTAATACCCATATGACATTGTTCATCATGCAAATTTCCCAGAGTTTCAAATTCTCATCCATTTGTTCAAGCTTATAGAGCTTACACAATTTCCTTTTCCACCCACTGGCATCTCCCAATGCAAAGGAATATATATATATATATTTCAGAGGAACGTGCAGTTAAGGGGGCATTTTGTACTTCTTTCCCTCAATTTACTGATGCATTTTTCCAGCTTATTTCACTGTTAACACAAACTGTTCTCTAGCTGAGTGCTCTCTCCATATTTATAATTGCTTCACAGAAAGAGAACACCCTTGGGAAATAGCTTTAAGGTTCTCTTCGGACTTAGTCAACAATATGAGCTTTTTCTATATATTGTTAGCAGCTTCTCTCATGAGATTCTCTTTTAAATGTAATATGGGAATAGTACAGACATAAGTGAAACATGTTAAAGTAGTAAAATGGGTCTCCTTGATATCTCCAGTTTTTATTTCAATCAGTTTTTGATCATAAGTTTGTTTTGTCCCAATCTTACATCAATGCATGATGTTTTTTTAATAGTTGAAAAGAAAATTCATGCACATTGTGAGATAGAGACTAAGGAGGACAGCATGCCAGTCAATGGTCTGTTAGCCCCAACCTATGAGACCCAAAGTTATGGCATCTGAAGCTCCCCAATAGACACAGATGCCAAGAGGATGGATGCAGAAGCAATATACTGTGTAGGATCACTAGAGGGCACTGGCCTGGGGTTGAGAGCAAGACCTGAGGTGGCAAGCCAGGCCTAAAGGAAGCAGAGGGGATATAAAGAAGGCCCTGAAGTGTAGAAGGAAGAATGAATGAAGTACAGGTGGAGATGCAGGGTTTTCCTTGGAGGTATGAGAGGGAGAGGAGACTGAGACTGAATGGGGTAAAAACCTCTCAGGAAGAAACTGGGAAGAGCTATCAGGCTAAGTTAGACACCTGCCTCTGGAGTAACCCCTACCATCAGGGGATTGGGCTTACATATATAAAGAAGACTTCTGACAGTCCAACAGAGGGTATCAGATGCAGAAGCCCACAAGCAGCTGTGCCCAAAGAAGCCATAAAAGTTCCTTATGAGGGAGAAAGTTCAGGAGATTCTATGTAGATACCCTGCAGGGTCTCCTAAGAGAGCCAGAGGCTGAGTGGGCTAGGCAATGGAGGAGACAGCAATAGTGACACCTAAGAACAGTGTGATCCACCTGGAACACCCGTAGGTTTTGGCTTTGAGATTTTGCCCTAATTGCCCCCAGGGCCCCAATTAAAATAGAATCTATTGAATGAGAGAGGGATTGGTGTTCGACAATAAAAGTTTATTACTATAAAGCTGAATGAGTTGGACATTTCGATAGCATGGAATATGTTGAACTAGCCGTTTCTGTTGGCGGAAGATGCCACCCTCCTAATATATGCCTTTTTTGTACTTTAACCTAATGTATTTTGTCCAATGCAATGAATTGTTGCATCTTATTTTTACAATCAACATTTATGAGCACATGTTTCCCCTAATACATGCATTTTGCAAGCTCATTTGAGTGAACAATATTTGTGTATTTTGTACAAGATAAAATTTTCAAACTATTCTTACAGGCAGCTATTTTTAAAGACAAGTAGAATACGATGTAGAGGGACTGTGGTGGCTTAGTAGTTTAGATCCTGAACCTGATGACTGGAAGGCCAGCAGGTCAGCAGGTCAGCAGTTCAAGACCCGAGTGCTGCATGATGGAGTGAGCTCCTGTCGTCTGTCCCAGCTCCTGCCAAACTAGCAGTTTGAAAGCAAGAAATTGCAAATAGATAAATAGGTACCACTTTGGTGGGGAGGTAAACAGTGTTCCATGCCTGCCACATGACAATGGAAATGTCAGCATATGTAGACAGCACTGGATCTTTGGCTATAATCGGAGATGAGAGCTGAACCCTAAAGTCAGATACAATTGGCTTTTAAGCTAGGACAACTTTTACTTTTACTAGAATAGGATATAGTAATCTAAATGGGATGTCCATGGGTAGCTAAAGTGAAGCAAGAGTAATATTCTCCAATTAGTCAATGGTCCTCACAAAAGATGCAAGCAGCACTCTGGCATACATGGGCAAAAAGCTGCCAAGAGTTGAAGTTTGCTGTAGTCCATCAGATAAGTCAACAGTGTGAGACAGAAGTCCCCCTGTATCATAATATCATGTCCTCTAGGATCATCCCATATAGAGGATAATTATTAACAGTAATAAGCATTTGAGAGATCTAAAAGCACCAATATGGATGGTGTAAAACAGGGGTGCCCAAACTATGGCCTGTGGGCTGGATCTGGGCCCAGACACCAATTCATCCAGCCCACACCACCCTTGTTGTTCCTGGGAGTGGAAGTAAAATGTGCCTATACAGACGCATTTTACTTCCACTTCCAGGAGTGACGAGGGCAACGCAGGCTGGATGAAGTGGCGTTGGGGGCTGGATCCTGCCCATGGACCATAGTTTGAGCACCCTTGGCTTGAGCAGAGAAAATGGCAGCCTAAAATCTATCTCATCATGTTGCAAGACAGATTGCAAGGCACATTTTACTTCCGCTTCTGGTGGGAGGAACCACGTGACCAGCCTGCTGAACCACGTGACTGGCCCACAGCCCAAAAAGTTTGGGCACCCCTTGTGTAGAAGCTCCATGCAGCCACCCCACTTTCAATTCCCCAGCAAAATTCAACCAGTAATAATAAGGGGAAAGCCTCCAGAATCCCAGGGTTACACAGTCCTATCCCTAGACCTTCAAGAAGGACACTTTATCCTGTGATCACTGTCCCCCACCCCACCCCAAGATTTCTTTCAAATATTGTGGGTATTTATGGCTGATTTTTTTTTAAAAAACAAACCTGAAGAATTCTCCCACGCTTTCTAATGGTCTGGAAAATTTTAAAATGTTTTTAATGTTAGGGTGTGGGAGTCAGGATGTTGTGGGGTAAGGATCTAACAACCTGCCAAAATAGCATCCAAATCCCAAGATAATGCAAATATATAAATTGCAAGTATGGGGTGTTGAAGGGTAATAATGTGCTGTGAAGCCACATGTGAGCCACCTCTGTACCATGGTGGACAAACATTGTTTCTGTCCATAAACCTGGCATGAAATCAGATTGTACTTAGAAATCCAACTACTGGCCTGGTTTATCAGAGAAAACATACAAATGTGTACAAACACCCACGCTTCTCAACTTCTGAGCTGTGAGCATTGCTTGGGTTCTTGATCCTTTCTTATTCCTTTAATCCAGAACTTTCACCAAACTCTGAATATACCCTAATGTATTTTTAAACAAAAGGAGCACTTGCTCAGAGAAATAAATGCAAATTCACCATGCCATTGTTCTTTCCTGACTCCCCCCCCCCCCCCCCGGCAAGTATGATAAGTAGTGAAATGTAATTTTTTTTTAAAAAAAAATCCTAAATTGCTGTATTCATCATGTACATTCTGCAGTTAAAGTGAATGAAATCCCCTTTGAGAAAACATCTGACTAAGCAAAATGATGGTTAGGCATATGTGAAATGTTTAATGAACTCCCTAGTTAAAATGCAGTTATCTTAGAGCCCATTACAATATGTGTTAAATTAATTTGAGGCTACGTGGATGAAAAACCCTTTTCTTCCTTCTTGTACCAAAATATACCAAAAATAATTGACCTTATAGTTGCATGTGTGGGGCTAAAGTTGCATGTGTGGGGCTAAAGATCACACACAGTCAGGAATGTTGGCGGTATAGCCAAAAGCAGGTACTCCAAAAAGAGCGAGTCAGGTATTCAGAGATCTTGTCTCCATAATCATTTGTCTAGTGTCAGTTCAAAGTCAGAGAACTTGCCAAATATCAAACACATACTTTCTTTAAACAGTGCATATTGTAAATATTCTGCCTGGCACTGAATTTCTATTTCTTCCTGCTCAAAAGCATACATATTTACTATGCCTAGAGTGATCCAAGTTATATGTTATAGGCTGAAGAAAAATGTATTTCTTGTCAGCAAAGTACAATATTTCAAATAATGGTATGTAATCATCTTCTGTTATAAGGTGGGAAAAATTCAACAGCATTTTTAAAAGAAATAATGTATAGGCTTAAATCCTGTTGTGTAGTTACACAAGCAACGTAACTTTTAGATGTGCAGTAAGTTTAGAAATCTCCATAAGCATTTTCTGAGTTGTGTGACTCAGTAGGCAACAGATGATGTCTATAAAGATTTCTTATGGCAATTCATCCCTAAAAGTTAAGCCTTTTGCATAACCATACAATTGGATTTTAGCCATAGAAAGCTGAAGCCTTGGATGTCTTTCAGGTAATGTTCAGAATATTCTCACCAATTTTGCTAATATTCATATTGAAAGTGTGGGCCAAATGCTTTCTCCATGGGAGATGGGATGAGTTTGAAGAGGAGGGGTTCCTGTTCACATGTAGTAGACAACATGAAGAATGCAGAATTTACAGGCTTTTTGCTCTTATGTATAACCTGTACATAAAATCAGGGACCTCTTGTCAAATTCATCACTGCTTGCAGGGGGAAAGGGATAAAGGACAAGACATTAGCCATTTCCTTTTGTCTGGGTTGATGATGTTGGTTAATGTAATGACTAGTTAGGTAAAGGTTTCCCTTGCTCGAAAGCCAGTCGTATCCGACTCTAGGGTGCAGTGCTCATCTCTGTTTCTAAGCCGAAGAGCCAGCGCTGTCTGCTTCTGCAGACGTTTCCGTGGTCATGTGGCAGGCATGACTAGACACGGAACGCTGTTACCTTCCCACCGAAGTGGTCCCTATTTATCTACTTGCAATTTCTTGCTTTCGAACTGCTAGGTTGGCAGGAGCTAGGATGAAGACGGGAGCTCATTTCCGTCCTGCAGTACTCGGGAATCGAACTGCTGACCTTCCGCTTCCCAGTCAGCGTCTTAGCGACTTGAGCCACTGCAGTAGACTAGTTAGGGGTTGAGTTATTGACTGTGAAAGTGAATGAGTAAAAGAATGCTTGGCATTAGTATATTTGGTCAGTTCCAAGGGTCCACTGCTGGTGCTGCCATACTCCCTCTAGGTGCTAACTTCTTTGCTCCAACACTGAGGACTGGTGGGCTGCCAAAATTCACCAATAACCTCAGGATCCCAAGCTGCAGCAATATACAGTATTGTAGCAACAAAAAAGTGGATTAAATCTCACTTGAATCCATCTTGATGAAGGACAGCATCTTCATCAATACTGGCCTGGGACTGATGAGGACTTTGCATGCCAAAAGGGCTCAGGACTAGAAAGTGACTCACATAACTGGATCAATGGTACGGGGTCATGCTGCTATGCAGAAGACAGATGAAAGATCACTGCATTATATTCTCAGGACAACCTTCATGGCTGATTGCCATCATGAATGCTTATATTCAGATTTGGATATGGCAGGAGGAGGAAGAGGAGGATGTTTTGGTATAGCCACCAATGCATGGACATAAGAACATAAGAACAGCCTTGCTGGAACAGGCCACAGCCCATCCAGTCCAGCATTCTGTCTCACACAGTGGCTCACCATTTCCTTCAGGGTATTCCCAAGGAGATGCCTTCACCTGCTTAGGATTTCCTGCCTATCTCTCCAACCCCGAGGTTGTCCTTAAGTATCCATAATTATAGCCATTGATACCCTTGTCCTCCATGAACTTGTCTAATCCTTTCTTAAAGCTGTCAAGACTGACAGCTGTCACCACTTCTTCTGGCAGGGAGTTCCATAGACCAGTAATCCTCTGGGTGAAAAAGTACTTTCTCTTATTTGTTTGAGAACTAGTACCTAAAAGTTTCATCGAGTGTCCCCTAGTTTTGGTGTTGTGCGATAGGGAAAACAGTTTTTCCTTATCTACCTTGTCCACACCATGCATAATTTTATAAACTTCCATCAGGTCACCTCTTAGACGCCGTCGTTCAAGAGTGAAAAGGCCCAACCGTTGCAGCCTCAGATGGTAAGGAAGGTGTTCCAGTCCCCTAATCATTCTGGTTGCCCTCCTCTGCACATTCTCCAACTCCATAATATCCTTCTGGAGGTATGGCGACCAGAACTGTACACAGTATTCCAGATGGGGCCTCACCATAGATTTATAAAGAGGCAAAATGACACTTGCTGACTTATTTTCTATACCCTTCCTAATGATCCCTAGCATTGAGTTTGCTTTTTTCACTGCTGAGGCACACTGGGTTGATGCCTTCATTGAGTTGTCCACCAGGACACCAAGGTCCCTTTCCTGGTTTGTCGCAGAGAGTACAGACCCCATCAGTTTATAAATGTAATTGGGGTTTTTTGCCCCAGCATGCATCACTCTGCACTTACTAATGTTGAAGCTCATTTGCCACTTTTTTGCCCACTCCGCCAGTGTCAAGAGATCCCTCTGGAACTCCTCACAATCTCTCACAGTTTTCACTACCCTGTATAATTTAGTGTCGTCAGCAAATTTGGCTACCTTGCTTTTTACTCCTACCTCTAGATCATTTATGAAGAGGTTGAAAAGCAGGGGTCCCAGTACTGAACCTTGGGGGACCCCACTCTTTACTTCCCTCCACTTGGAGAAGTGTCCATTTAGTGCTACCCTCTGTTTCCTGTCCCTTAGCCAGTAGCTGATCCAGGACAAGACCTGTCTCTTTATTCCATGACTGGTAAGTTTATTCAAGAGCCTTTGGTGTGGGACCTTGTCAAAAGCCTTCTGAAACTCCAGATAAACAATGTCAACTGGATCCCCCTTATACACATGCTTGTTGACACACTCAAAAAATTCCAACAGATTAGTGAGGCACGATTTGCCCTTGTAAAAGCCATGTTGGCTCTCCTTTAGCAGCGCCTACTCTTCTATGTGCCTATTAATTCTATCTTTTTGGATGGTTTCCATCACTTTACCTGGGACACATGTCAAACTGACAGGTCGGTAATTTTCTGGATCACCCCTGGATCCTTTTTTGAAAATTGGTGTTACATTCGCTACCTTCCAGTCATCAGGCACAAAGCCTGATTTGAGGGAAATATTATATATTTTGGCTAGGAGATCAGCAATTTCATCTTTAAGTTCCCTGAGAACTCGTGGATGGATGCCATCTGGTCCTGGTGATTTGTTAGTGTTTAGCTTAACAAGACATGCAAGGACCTCCTCCCAGGTTATTTCTATCTGGCTTAATTCTTCGGTTTCCCTCCCTACGAAGATAGGCTCTGTTTTGGGCATGTGGTCTTTGTCTTCTTCAGTGAATACTGAAGAAAAGAATTCATTGAGTCTCTCTGCAATCTCTGTTTCCTCTTTAATAACCACTTGCCTTCCATTGTCATCTAATGGTCCAATGGCCTTCCTAGTTGGGTTCTTACTTCTAATGTACTTAAAGAAGTCTTTGTTATTTCTCTGAGTATTTTTAGCTATACGCTCCTCAAAGTCTTGCTTAGCTTTCCTGATTGTTGCCTTGCATTTGTTCTGCCAGAATTTATGTTTCTGCCTGCTGTCCTCATTCAGACAAGCCTTCCATCTTCTAAATGAGCTTTTCTTGCTCTTGATCACTCCCCGAACAGCTCCTGTAAGCCACATCGGAGTCCTCTTGGACCTGGCAGTGCCCTTTTTCCTTTTGGGTATGCATTCCAATTGGGCCTCTGTTATTGTTTTTGTAAACAGCCTCCATGCCTCTTGGAGTGTTTGGACTCTCTCAATTTTCCTTTTCAGCTTCTTTTTTACTAGTTTCCTCTTCTTTGGGAAATTTCCTTTTTGAAAATGTAAGGTCTCTGTGTGAGATTTTATCAGTGACTTGCAGTCTATGATCAAGTTAAACATAATTGAGTTATGGTCACTGTTCCCTATTGGATCAGTCACATTAACATCTTGCACCAGATCCTGAGTATTACTCAGGATCAAGTCAAGGATTCTTGTACCTCTAATTGGGTCTTCAACCATCTGTCCCAGGGAACAATCATTTAGCATATCTAGGAACTTTATCTCTTTATCATGTGCTGAACAACAGTTCACCCAGTCTATGTGAGGGTAATTGAAGTCCCCCATTATAACCAGGCTTCCCTTCTTGGATGCCTCCTTTACAACATTCTCCAACTGCCAGTCTCCCTCAAGAGTTTGGGTCGGAGGCCGATAGTATATGCCTACTGTTAGACCATCCTTGTGGCCTGGTACTCTTACCCACAGAGCTTCTAATGGTGATTCCAAATCACCTAGATATTCCAATTCATACGATTTTATCACTTCTTTGACATACAAGGCTACACCACCTCCCGTTTGCTCCTTCCTATCCTTCCTGTACAGTTTGTAGCCTGGGATAACTTTATCCCATTGGTTATCATCCGTCCACCAGGTTTCAGTGATACCAATAATATCAATATTCTTATCTATTGCTAAGTATTCCAGCTCCCCTATTTTGTTCCGGAGGCTTCTGGCATTTGTATACAAGCATTTATATATGCTTTCCTGATACAGTCTTTTGAGTCCAGTTGCATTGTTAGACTGGCTCTTGCATCCTTCTGCTAGAGTGCTGGTGACTAGCTCCTTGCTCTGCTCAGTAATTTTTGCATCCTCCTCACTACTCAAGTACACACTTTCCCGAACCGGATGCTGCCCAGCTCCTGTTGGCTTTCCCCCAGTTATCAGTTAAAAGCTGCTCTGCAGCCTTTTTGATGTTGAGTGCCAGCAATCTGGTCCCATCGTGGTTCAAATGCAACCCATCCCTCCTGAACAGATGTGGCTTGTCCCAAAAATGTTCTCCAGTTCCTGACAAATCTGAAGCCCTCCTCTCGACACCACCGCCGCATCCACGCATTGAGGCTTCTGAGCTCTGCCTGCCTGGTAGGTCTTGGCGAGGGACAGGCATCACTTCTGAAAATGCTACCTTGGAAGTCCGGGACTTCAATCTTCTTCCTAACAACCTGAATTTGGGTTCCAGGACAGGCCATTTGGCCTTCCCAACATCATTGGTACCAACGTGTACCATGACAACTGGCTTGTTCCCAGTTCTCTCTAACAATCTATCTAGATTTCTTGTGATGTCTGCAACTTTTGCACTTGGCAGGCAAGTCACCATACGGTTATCATGTGCATCACAAATCCATTTCTCTGTATTTCTAATTATTGAATCGCCTCGTACAAGGAGCCTCTCTCCTGCAATCTGTTCATCTACATGCACCTCATCAACCATATTAAGGGAGAGAACCTCAGTTTGTTCCTGTTGTTTATCTTCCTGGATCTCATCAAATGTGATGAAGGAGAGATCATCAGGTGGAACCAGTTGCTCCTCTGTGTGTTCCTCATCAGGTGTGATGAGGGAAAGAGCCTCAAATTTATTCTGTAATTTCAGACTCTCAGAGTGATCCCCTACTCTTCTCCTCCTTTGAGTCACATTCCTCCAAACATCTCCCTCCTGAGTTAGTGAAGGGCCTTCTCCCTCAGAACTGTGCCCTGTCTCTTCTTTGTCCAGCATAGTCTGCTCCGCTCCGTCCAAGAACAGCTCAAGCTCCTTAATTTGTTGATGGTTAGATATGCAGGCCTCTAGCTGCTGGACCTTCTCTTCTAGTAGTGCAACCAGCTTGCACTTGCTGCAAGTGTAGTTCTCCATATGCTTTGGCAAGAACACAAACATGGCACAAGTATTGCAGGTAACTACAGCTGTTCCCTCAGAATCCATTTTAACAAGTGCAGTATTCTGGGCTTCAAAAATGTACATGTTTACTACCTTTCTACCTAGTAAGACTATATTCTCCCTTTGTTACTAGTTTGCAATCTCGCGTGCCTCTAAAGCAGCTCTACTCCAACTGCAAAACTTACCAGTGCTCACTTCCTTTGTTTGGCTCTCCTCAGCAGTAGCTCTGCTTAAGAGCACATGCAGGACCTACTGCTTTGTTTCATGGCTCTGAGTATTTCAGAAATAAAATATCCTGATGATCTGAGGTTCAAGGTACCTGGCTCCACTTTTAGTTAGAGATGAGCTATCTCCAACTGGCCTTGCTAGCTATGTGATTGTGGGAGCCATAATCCTTTTAAAAAAGCTTTTCTGAACCTTACATGCTGCAAGGGGCTCAAAAGGCCGCTGCAATGGCAGGACTTCACCCCCGCCCTTGGACTCCTGTGGCCAGGGCTCAAAAAGGCCGCTGTGGCGGCAGGCAGTAGGACTTCACCACCGCCACCCCAGACTTACTTGCGGCTGGGGCAGAGAGGCCGCTGCAGTATTGTGACATGGTATTGTTTGTATTGAGTACTGTATATTGTTTGTATTTAATACTGTATAATTATTGTGCATTGAGTATTGTGTATATTGTATATTTGTATTATATATACAGACAGCGCTGGCTCTTCGGCTTAGAAACAGAGATGAGCACTGCAGCCTAGAGTCGAATATGACTGGCTTTCGAGCAAGGGAAACCTTTACCTTTATTATATATATGTAGTATGATTGTTGTGTGAGCCACCCTGAGTCGGGCTTCCTGATTAGATGGCATACAAATGTGAAAATTAAATTAAATTAAATTAATAATATAAAAATATAAGTACACCCCAAGATATACATAACAGCAAAAATGACAGAACAAATCAACAGTTACTGTTATACCATACAAGGTCAAACCATATGTCAGTTCAAAATGGCACCCAGACTGGTTCTATTGTGCTTGGTTTTTACAGATATACCATATTTGATGGCGTATAAGACCCACCCCCCCACCCCCTATTGTACACTGGAAAAATGGAGTGTGTCTTGTAGTGCATATTGTGGCCTATAGTGGGCTATTTTGGTAATAACAGGGTGTGTCTTATACTCCAATGCATCTTATACATCGGCAAATATGGTACCTCATTTTCAGGTGGTACAGGACTATCCCTTTCCCCGCACCAATTGTCTGTCTGTCCCTTTCATACTTCCTTCATCCTTGCTCCTACCTCCCCTTTTGTCTTGTCCTTGAGCCCCCACCCTATCATTATATGGGCATGCAATACCTATTCTTTTTTTTAACAAACACAAACACATCTTCTAAAAAATTGAAAGGGGTTGGATAGGGCACAATATGTGACAGTCTGTACAGCACCCAACTCACCCTTGGGAACTGCAGTACACTAGATTAAAACAAAGGGACAGAACTTGGTTGTGTGTTACAAATGGAGTTACATCCATTTGCAGTCATCTTACAGCAAATAACCTAAACTTGGATGAGGCAATACACATTGCTAAATGACTCATTATTGATTTTATCTATCTGTCTGTCTGTCTGTCTACCTATCTATCTCATACAGATACACAATTTTCTCTGGCAGCTTTATCAGTCGTGAATCTGCTAGCCTTGATGTGATGAATAGATAATGCAAGGTGAACAAACAAATAAATAACAGTGATAAGCACAAAAGTAGTTTCTTCCAACTCCACTGTTCCAAGAAACTTTGTAATATGCAGGAAAAATATTTTTATCCTTGAGGTTGCATGGTAGAATGATCAGTCCTCCCCAATAAAATAATTATAGACATACCAATGTGATGCCAAGTCATTTAAGTTTGTGAATAGAGCAGCTAATTCCTACAACTAACCATAAAGTAGTCCAAGTGGTCACAATATGAATCATAGCTTTTAAACCTTGCAGACCATGTTCAAGTAAAAATAATGGAGGGACTTTTCCCCTTGAAAAAACACCTTGGTCTACCCTTTCCTTGTTAAATCCTATGATATGGCAGCTCTGTAGGATCAGGTTATCAGAATTTCTATTTTATTATGTTTTATTTGTATTTTCCTTAGAGAGTGACAGAATTTCTTTTTTTTCATACATTGATTACACAGTATCAGGATTTAGGCAAAGCAAACCTATCTCCGTAAAACCAACATAATCTTCTGTGTCAGAAGATTTGGCTGTAGTTGATTGAGACATGATTTAAAGTGATTGCTTTAAGATGCTTATGTCTAGCACAGCAGAAAAGGCAAAATAGACTTAGCATATACACTCAGCATCATTTTATCTAGTTCTGGTGTCTGTGGCTGCCTATGAGTGTGTAAATGAAAGGAAGGAAAGGAAGGGAATCACCAGGGAAGCTGAGAAGATGATTAAATGATTGGATTGGAATGGATGCTTCAAGCCTAGTCAAATACAGGGGTAGGCACATTTATCATTTCAGTGAATTTAGCCTTTATTATTTATTTTATTTTTATTTATTTTCGTCATTTATACCCTGGTTTCCTCTCCGAAAGGAGACCCAAAGCGGCCTAACAGCATATAAAATAGCAGTTAAAACAACACAGTTAAAACATCAATCACATATAAAAACAGTTAAAAACTCTATCCAAAAGTTACATTTAAACCCCATAAAACCTCAAAAACGACCCTCACCCACCCTCCATCCATATTAAAATAGCAAAAACTAAAAACCTGAAAAGGGCTAAACAAAAAAGAACTGACAGGTCAAAACTCCCATAAGACTAGACAAGCCAGCGGGGTTGGGAGATAGAGTCATTCCTGCCCCACACCTGCTGGCATAGCCATGATTTAAGATTTTTTCTAAAGGGGAGCAACTCCATCTGGAGGCGCAATTCAGGTGACCAAAGATTCCAAAGGGCCGGGGCGGACACAGAGACGGCCTTCCTCCTGGTCCCCGATAGATGTGCTTCCTTCACTGATGGGACCAGCATGGAACCTCTCTGGTCCACCATCGTAGGACGGATAGAGGACCTTGGAGCAATGCGGTCTCTTAAGTATCCTGGTCCACTGCCATATAAGCCAGTGTAACTCCCGGAGCAGCGGTGAGGCATGGATATAGCGCCCACAACCTATCACCACCCGGGCAGCCACATTCTGGACAACCTAAAGCCTCTGAATGGTCATCAAGGGCAGCCCCATGTAGAGCGCATTGCAATAATCCAATCTGGAGGTGACCAGAGCGTGAGTGACTGTGAGCAAGGAGTCCCGCTCCAGGAGTGTACGTAACTGGCAGATGACACAAAGCTGTGCAAAGGCCCTCCTGGCCATGGCTGCCACCTGCTCATCAAGCAGCAGATGCGAATCCAGGAGGACCCCCAGATTATTCACCGGGTCTGTCTGGGGCAGCAATGCCCCATCCAGGACCAAAAGTGGAAGCTCCCGGAATAGCACAGGACCCCGAACCCAGAGCCACTCAGTCTTGCCAGGGTTCAGCTGAAGCCTGTTGTCCCCCATCCAGACCCTAACAGCCTCCAGGCACCTAGTCAGGCCTCTGACTGCATCACTTGGTTCCCCACGGGCCAAGACTTACAATTGAGTATCATCCACGTACTGATGGTACCTCCCTCCAGTGGTTTCATGTAGATGTTAAATAACAGAGGCGAGAGTACCAAGCCCTGAGGCAGCCCACACGGGAGAGACCTTGGGCTGGACAACTCACTCTCTAAAGACACCAACTGGGACCGGTCCCACAGAAATGAGGAAAACCAGGACAACACAGTGCCCTGGGCCCCCAATCCTCGGAGCCGGCCCAGAAGGATACTGTGGTCGATGGTATCAAAAGCCGCTGAGAGGTCAAGGAGAGTGAGAACAGAAGGATTTCCCCTGTCTTGCTCCCGCCAGAGATCATCCATGAGTGTGACCATTGCAGTCTCAGTACCATAACCAGGCCTGAAACCCAACTGGAAAGGGTCCAGATAGTCCGTATCATCCAGAACCCCCTGGAGATGTCACGCCACTGCCTTTTCAAAAACCTTCCCCAGAAAGGGGAGGTTGGAAACTGGTCTAAAATTAACAAGAACTCTTAGGTCAAGCGATTGCTTTTTCAGGAGGGGGCACACCAGAGCATGTTTAAAAGCCTCCGGGAACACCCCCTCCTGCAAGGAGGCATTCACCATCATCCCGACCCAAATGCCCGTTGTGGCCTTGGCAGCTAATTCTGTGGAAAGTTAGGTTGTTAGTAGTAGTCAGATCAGTTATTTCCTTGTAAAAACTTCACAGAAAAAATAACAGAAAGTAAAAACAAAAACAAAAAAAACACAAAAAAAAACCACTTCAGCACTTTAAAGACTAATTGTGTTTTTTGTTTTATGCCTGAAACACAGACTAATTTGGCTTCTATTTCAAAAAAAGAAAGATACATGTTTGGCATGGCAATTCAAAACATGAATGAAAGGTGAATGTTATCACCTTTAAAATGTCTATGTTTTAAAATTCTAACAGCTGCATTTGTTGTGTCACTACCAATAAGCAGCAAAATCCTCACCAAGTTTCATAGCACCAGAGCCACCTACATGTGCCTAAAGGGTAAAGTCACGTTAAATGTCAGTAAGAATAATCTTTTTAAAAATTAAGTGGTTGGGGAACTAAATGGCCCATAGATATAGAATTTCCTGCCTTTGTTTCATGAGTCTTGAATTGGATGAAATCTTGAAAGACAACAATAGCCTGCCTCTGGAATATTTGTATGGGTTCATTCAGTATGTGTTCCTCTCATTCTGCTTCTCTTCCAACCCCTCTATCTGGTACTGGACAAGCAGATCTTGGAGAGAAGTAATATATGTTGAGTATTCTAGAGCAACCCTAGCACACAGTAACAAGAGAAACAGGAAAGAATACCCTGATCTAAAGGAAGTTGTTTTGCATTGTTTGCCTCTAATTACAATTAGAAATGTTCTTCCTACCTCAGGGATCACCTGACCCTATTTGCATGTTTTAAGGCCTTTGTTTACTCCAGCCTCTTCTCTTGTTTTTTCTGTTTTGGAAGAGGAAAAACATGTTTTTGAGTTCCAGGTCACATGGCTGGAAGAAAGGCTTTCCTTCTTTTTAAACCAATTTCATTAAGACTGAGCACATGTATCTTCTGACCTCATTTTGTGAGTAAATGATATTATTCTTTCTCTGTAGTATCTAGTCCAAATGTGTTTATTAGCTGGGCTAAAAAAGGGGTGAGGTGGGAGAGTTGCATTTGAACATAAAATTGCCTAAAACCTGCCTCCCTTTGTTGTGCAGCTACTACAAATAACATTATGATATAAGGAACGGGAAATGTTTGTTGTCTTGGTCTCCTACTGGAGTTTATAAATCTGACAGGGCTGCATAAATTCTCAATTGGCTGCATCATCTGTTGAAGTATCCTTTCTTGGCCACTATAGGAGATGTTGCCAATAATTCTTTACATCCCTGTATTTGGCAAACCAAATGCAAGCGCGGCGCCAAAATGGCCGCCGCGCCCTTTGCGGGCCCCCCCCCACAGGACAGAGAATCCGGGTAGTTAGGGGCGTGGCCACCGCCTTGATAAAAGGGGTGGCCACGAGGCAGCCGTGCTGCCATTTTGCCTCAGCGACGGAGCGGAGAAGTTTTTCCCCCTGCGTCTCCGTCGCTCGTTGGTGCTACCGGGAAGCCTTTTAGTTCCGTTTACTAGCTAGCTTCCCTTTCTGCTGCGGTGAGATGCCTTCCAAAAAGAAGGCTGCTGCGAATGCAGCTCGGGTGGTTCGGAGGCGTAATCCGGGTCGGAGGACCGCGGTGCCGCCTCCCCAGCAGCCACCTTTGCCATCCCCGGCAGGGGCTGGTGGCATGGGGGCTATCGCCCCTTGGCCCGATCAAAGTGCGGGCGCGGAGGGAGTTCCGGCCCGCGGCCCGCGAGCGGTGGGCACCGCTCATCCTCCTGCTCAATCGGTTGGGCCTCTTCCTGTTGGGCCGCAGCCTCTCCCGGGGCCCTCTAGCCTTGGGGGGTGGCCCGGCTCCCTGCCTTGGCAGGTTAATCCACCAGCCCTCCCGGGCTTCGGCGGTAGTCAATGGCAATATACGGCCCCTGGGGTGCAGGGACCTGTCCCCATGCAAGGATCAGGTGGGCCGGCCGGCTCTTTACCCATGGTTAATGTGGACTCCTTACTGGCACGTATTGCGGCCCTCGAGGCGTCTTTGGCCCGGGCCAGTCAGGCAGGTGCCCCTTTTGGGGTACCTTTGGAGGCGCTAACGGCAGCAGGACAACAGCCGGCGGGGAGGGTTGAGCTGCTGCAGGCGGGTGGCGCGGCTACGGCCACTGCCTCGCAGCTCCCCAGCCAGCAACCTGGTGCGGGTCAAGCCCCGGTGATGAGCTCTACATCGGTCGTGAGCTCCGACGCCCCCAGTGGGCCAGAACCCCCGGTGGGGGCGGCCCACGGGGGTGCAGCATGTGAGTATACGGTGCAAACGAGTACATCTACACATATTCCCAATATAGGGGGGGCCTTTCAGTGGCCTTGGCCTCGCTCGGGTGGTGCGGGGACTGCCCCTCTGGTGCCCCACCCGGCGACAACGACAGCCACCATGCCCACGGGGGTGGGCCTAGGCTCTTACACTGCTGGCAACGTCTTGGGGGTGGCAGGGTTAGCTCCGGCTCCCTTTACCAGGCCCGTTGTCCCCTTTTCGGCTTTGCCGACGGCAGGGTATTCCTTGCCACTGGGCGATCACTTGGCACAGGCTACCAGAGAAAAGATTTGGAGGGGGGAGTATGTAGATATCTTCTCACTCCTGAACAGAGAGCCCACCAAGGAAGAAAGGGAGGGTCAGGATGAGAAGGACAAGGAGCAGGCACGCCGCCGCAAGCCGCCGCGTACCTGGGCCAACTGGCTCCCCGCTTATTTGATATACATGGCGGTATATTTGAGGGCGCGGCCGGATCTAGCTATTCCCATGGTCCAATATTTGGACAACATATATAGGGCGATGGTAGATTTCCCGGGCCCCTCATGGCTAGCATATGATGAGGAATTCCGTATGAGGATTCCCCTCCATCCCGAGATGAGATGGGATGAGCCCTGCCAGAGACTGTGGCTCTTGTATATGACACCCACACGCCCTGCCCCGGGGGATAGATACCATTGTGGACATGCGGTCCAGCGAGCAGCTCCAGCGCAGGTTACCCGCCAACCGGCGGGGCAGGGGGTTCCAGCCCGCCTGCTGTGCTGGACTTTCTTGTCAAATGGTTCCTGCAATCGAAAGAACTGCAGGTATAAGCATGAGTGTCCCACGTGTTCTGGTCCCCACGCAGCCTCGGCTTGTCCCAAGCCTGGGGGGGCGCGAGGCAGAGGGAGGGGTGGACAGTGGGCTGGCAAGGCTGCCACGGAGGGAACTAGTTCTCCAAAAGGCACCCTCCCCAATTAAGGTGGACATGCTGGAGCGCTGGCTCGCATCGTACCCAAAGGGGGAGGACAGAGAGTATCTCATTCACGGTATTAAGCAGGGATTTCGTATCCCTTTTATGGGTGTTAGATCACATCAGGATGCTCCCAACCTGTTATCCCTCAGAGGAAGGGAGGAGGTGGCTGAGGCCAGCATTAAAAAGGAATTAGACGCGGGCAGGGTCGCTGGACCTTTTCCTGCACCCCCTTTTCCCAACCTTAAGGTTTCACCATTGGGTTTGGTTCCCAAAAAGTCCCTAGGTGAGTTTCGCCTTATTCATCATTTGTCCTACCCAGCCGGCAGATCGGTCAACGATGCTATACCTGATGACCTTTGTTCGGTTAGGTATACATCGTTCGACCATGCGCTGCGCATGGTGCGCTCGTGTGGCCCGGGTGCCTTGCTGGCCAAGTGCGACATTAAGTCAGCTTTTCGCCTCTTGCCAGTGCACCCGGGTGACTTTGAATTGCTGGGTTTTAAATTTAAAGGGGAATATTATTTTGATAAGGCCATGCCTTTTGGCTGCTCCATATCATGCTCGGCCTTCGAGCGTTTTAGTACTTTCCTAGAGTGGGCTTTTGTCCGCAGGTCAGGGTCCCGGTCTGTAGCCCATTACCTGGATGACTTTTTATTCGGGGGTGAACGGGGCTGGGACACGTGTGCACGTCTCCTCAATACATTTCAGACGCTAATGCAGGAACTTGGTGTCCCTTTAGCGCCCGAAAAGACCGAGGGCCCATCGACCAAGTTAGTGTTCCTGGGGGTTGAGATTGACACAGTAGAGCAGGCTTCTAGGTTGCCGGGCGATAAGGTGTCTAGGATAGTGACCCTTATCTCGGAATTGCTGGCCAAGCGTAAGGCATCCCTGAGGGAACTCCAGGTGCTACATGGGCACCTTAATTTTGCCTGCAGGGTGGTCGCACCGGGCAGGGCTTTTGCCCGGCGCTTATGCGACGCCATGGCAGGGTTATCCAGGCCCCACCACAGAGTTAGGCTCACCCGGGGTATCAGGGCAGACATGTTCGTCTGGTTGCAATTCCTGAGGGAGTTTAACGGGGTCTCATTTTGGAGGTCGGACCTCCTGGCTTCCCCCAATTTCCAGATCCAGTCTGATGCCTCAGGATCCCTGGGTTATGGGATGTACTTCAATGGGAAGTGGGACTATGGTGGGTGGCCACCGGCATGGGCAGGCACAGGTCGCCTGCGGGATCTCACATACCTGGAATTTTTTCCCATTCTGGGGGCTTTGATGCTATGGGGCGAACAGTGGGCTAATTCTGTAGTGCATTTTTGGTGCGACAATGCTGCCGTGGTACACATTGTCAATGCACAGACTTCTAAATCGCCCAGGGTTATGGAGCTAGTGCGCCATTTTGTGCTGCGCTGCCTGCGCCTCAATGTCTTGTTCAGGGCCAGGCATGTCCCAGGGGTTAATAATGATATTGCTGATGCTTTGTCCCGCCTGCAGATCTCCCGGTTCCGCGCCTTGGCCCCGGATGCGGAGGAATTTCCCTCGCCACTCCCGGACGAGATGTGGACTATTGGCAAGGAGAGGTGAACCGGGCGATTGGCCTTTCACTAGCGCCACGCACGCGTAAGGCGTATCAACAAGCACTCAGTTCATATAGGGTTTTTGCCACTCAATTTCACTTGCCAGAGACCTGGCCTATTCCGGTGGACCATGTACTGCGGTTCATGGTCCACCTCCATGCACAGGGCCTTGCACCTCGCACCATAGCATCCAAGCTCTCGGCGTTGGCTTTTATGGCCAAAGTAGGGGGTCATGTGGATACCACCTCTGACTTCCGCGTGAGACACGTTTTGGAGGGGTGGGTGCGCGAGCGCGGGCGTTGCCCGGACGACCGGCACCCTATTTCCCCAGGGGTTCTTACCCAGTTGGCCCGGGGCTGGCCAGGCCTCTGTTTTGATCATTATGAGGCAGCCCTTTTTCATGCAGCCACAACGGTGGCATTTTTTGGAGCGCTCCGCGTCAGCGAACTCGTGATGCTGTCTAAGGCGGATGCAAGTGGTAGGGCACTGGAACTCGAAGATGTCTATGTTGCCAAAGACTGGGCCCAGTTGAGGATCCGCTCCTCTAAAACAGATCAGCACAGCGTAGGCAGTGGAGTAAGACTGCTACGGTGTTCTTTGGCAGACATCTGTCCGGTTGGTGCCCTACAGGAGTACCTGGCACTGCGTGGCTGGCACCACGGCCCGTTTTTCTGTCACCAAGATGGGTCTCCCCTTACTAAATTTCAGTTTTGGAAGGTGACAGCCATAGCCCTCACCAGGGTGGGTTTTTCAGGTGCCCGTTATGGCACACATTCGTTCCGTATTGGTGCAGCCTCTACAGCAGCTGCTTTTGGGTACTCGGGGGCTGACATACGCAGCATGGGGAGGTGGGGCTCACAGTGTTTTCAGTTTTATGTGCGCCCACTCCCGCCATGAGTACCAATTCAGTCACCTTACCTTCCTTTTTTCTCAATTTTATTGCAGACCCTGGGTGTCGTATTACACCGGTGACAGTATGGCTGGTGGGCCACAGCTATGTGCACAGGGCAGCGCGTTACGCTGCGGCGACAGAGTGGGGACCCCGACTGGGACTGGGTGACCACGCCAGTCTCGCATGGCATGGTAAGCCTGGGATGTTATGGCAGGAGCTGAGGCCTTTCCTTTTTTCTGGCCTGGGGGCTGACCCGCCTGACATTCTAATTATCCACCTGGGGGGCAATGATTTGGGCCAGGTCACCGGCTTATCGCTCAAGCATGCGATTTGCGAGGAACTCGCCTACTTGCACTATGTCTGGCCTGCCACAACCCTGGTTTGGTCGGACATTGTTCCGCGCCACTCTTACAGAGGCGCGCGGTCAACAAGGCGGTGGCGCGGTTTCTTACCACCAGGGCTTGGGGGCGGGTTAGTCATCACCCCGATATTAGTCTGCAAAATTATGACCTCTATGCAGGGGATGGGGTCCATCTGTCGCGAGGAGGTATGGACCTCCTGTTGGGTGACTGGCGAGCAGGCCTGTTGACCGAGCTGACGGTCTGGGGGGGGGCGTCAGGTCTTCTGTGAAGCCCCTCCGTGTGGCGGGTAGCACTGGTAAGGTAAACAGTATGACCCACAAGTATCCGGCAGGTTCGCAGTTGACTGGACAACACTAGACAGGAATAAATTAGTTAAACGTTGTCCGGTCAACGACGAACCAGGCGATGGGGTGATGGTGATTGCTAACCAGCATGCATCACCCCTGTGATTTCACGGATACGCGTCAGAGGGTGGGGTCATGAGTTAGTTATTGACTACGGTCAACAATTTGTTTGTTGTTGACAAACAAATTGATACAAATTGATACATTGTAACCAATTGCCGTTGGCAATTTTGGGGTGGTACCTTACCAGTGTTACTTCGGCCTGCTTGCCTTAGGAATTATGATTGGTCGTTTTACCAATACAAATTTATAATTCGGACTAGGGCATTGAATCAATAAATGTGGCCCTTTGCTGTTATCCACTTTCAATGTTGTCTGTGTCCGTTATTGGGGGGGTGCGCCTGCAATGCAAGCGCGGCGCCAAAATGGCCGCCGCGCCCTTTGCGGGCCCCCCCCACAGGACAGAGAATCCGGGTAGTTAGGGGCGTGGCCACCGCCTTGATAAAAGGGGTGGCCACGAGGCAGCCGTGCTGCCATTTTGCCTCAGCGACGGAGCGGAGAAGTTTTTCCCCTCCACCCCCTCCCTAGTTAACAGTGTGATTATGGTCGCTTCGGGGCCGGGTGGGAATTTTTGGTTGGGACCCATATTGGCTTCGGGTCCTGGCTTTTTTGCCCACCCCACACTGTGGCTATGGTTTGATATAGGGGTCTTTCTCCATTAATACTGTTGACTTTGGTCACATGGGCGGGTAGCACTGGTAAGGTAAACAGTATGACCCACAAGTATCCGGCAGGTTCGCAGTTGACTGGACAACACTAGACAGGAATAAATTAGTTAAACGTTGTCCGGTCAACGACGAACCAGGCGATGGGGTGATGGTGATTGCTAACCAGCATGCATCACCCCTGTGATTTCACGGATACGCGTCAGAGGGTGGGGTCATGAGTTAGTTATTGACTACGGTCAACAATTTGTTTGTTGTTGACAAACAAATTGATACAAATTGATACATTGTAACCAATTGCCGTTGGCAATTTTGGGGTGGTACCTTACCAGTGTTACTTCGGCCTGCTTGCCTTAGGAATTATGATTGGTCGTTTTACCAATACAAATTTATAATTCGGACTAGGGCATTGAATCAATAAATGTGGCCCTTTGCTGTTATCCACTTTCAATGTTGTCTGTGTCCGTTATTGGGGGGGTGCGCCTGCAATATAGAGCAGCTCTAAAGAAGTCCTCAGGATTGTCAGGTTAGCTAACCGCTGCATGATGATTGGCATTGAATCGCTGGCAATATGATCTACTCTATTACCATGGCAGGATAACCTGGCCAGACAAGAAGATTCTACTTACTTTTCATAAAATAATGAAATAAAGCTAAAACACACAGATTTAACAAAAAAAATCCAGACTGGATTTATATCATTCTTTGCACTGGCACTTTTTTCAACCAATTTATTGTGGTGACAGTCATATAACTAAGGCCAACAACAACAACAACAACAACAACCACTATACATTAAATGATTGAAAGATCTACCTCTAATTTTAGGATGCATTTTACAAATGGCTGTCCAGTCACTGTGGTTTCAAACCAAGAACACAAGAATGAATATTCATTCTTGCAACACCATTATTCTTCACTATTTTAAAAGTTTTGTGTTCATTTTCAAATATTCTAGCTTCCTGTATTGCACTTAACTTTATGAAACTTTCACCTCTTTCTTGCTTGATCACACCTCTGTGAAGTGAGCCATTTAAAAACAAATTGCCTTCAAAGGCATGGGATTGAAATATGAACAAATCACTCACTTATCCCTTACCTTAATAATCTTATATGTGGGAGATTTTTAAAGTTCCACATACATTTGATGAAATTTCCTCATCAATGTCTGTGTTGCCCTGTTGAAACTTGACTGATTTGTACCTTCAGGTCACCTCTAAGCTGACTGTGTTCTTTCAAACAATGGACCACAAGAAACCTTAAGAGGTAAGTGTGTAGTTTTGTAAATCTGTAAAGAACACTTTTGAGCAAAGCTCCCTCTGTCTTTTTTTAAATTCCATTTAATTCCACCAAGAAATTAACAAAGTTATTCACACACCCCTTTTTAATAATCACCTTTTAAGTGCATGGAGTATGACATGCTCTGTCCAACTCATCAGTAACCTTTCTAGTGTAGCACTTCCCTATTAGGCTATTGTAAAAGCAAATTACATCTAATTCCTGACAAACAACCATTTTTTAATTTCCAATGGAATATACAACCTTTCAGTTTTCTACTTCTCAGTTCATGTTCAATGTATATATTGTTAAAATGACATTTAGTTTCAGCTTGTTCAAGTTTAATGGGGAGAACAAGCACACATGGGCTGAATAGAACAGTGGTTCTTAACCTTTTTGGAGGAACTGAACCCCACAGGTTCCATACGTGCATTCACCGAACCCTTCATAGAATTTACCATAAATAACCTGGTGAATGTAACGGACACACGCACCTCTGCTCAACCCCTGACTCACTGAACCCCTTGGGTTCTATGAAACCCAGACTGGCTCACCAAACCCCTGGGGTTCAATCAAACCCAGGTTAAGAACCAAGACTTCTAGGAATTGTAGTCTAAGAATATCTGGGGACCATAATGAGTCAATATTTGAAAACATCCCATGGACTTGATCTGTAAAACTGAGGCAATATTCTACACAAACCCAGTATAGCCTCTTACTGACTATGGGATTTGGAATTATAGCAGCAGCAGCAACAACAACAAAGAATTTCCTCCTATCTCTGAATCTTCACCACGAACCAAGGCTTTTGAGTCTCTTCTATTTGATAGCAAAGTTCCATGCTCTGATTCAGAAGGAGAAAGAGAAATTGCTAGATAAAAAGAAGGGGAATCACCGTACTGATCATTAAACACATACGTGCACCTTAAGCAGGTTTTCTGGAGTGGAAGCTACATCTGAACAGACTGCTCTTTTCTTTTGCTCTTTTTATTTGTGTCTGGCCCAACGTGAAGTCAAGAAAGTCATCATTTAAAAAACAAGTTTCATTTTGGGGATTAAAGCAAATATCGTGAAAGTAGCAATAGGATAGGTGTGCCTGGTGTGCGGTGGTCCATGGGGTCACGAAAGGTCGGAATCAACTGTGCAACTGAACAACAACAACAACAACAAAGCAATAGCAATTAGCAATAGCAATTACATTTTTATAGCACCCTTTAGTGTTTAGTGCACTCTCGGGGCAGTTTACAAGTTAATTAGCATTCTGCCCCAACATGCTGGATACTCATTTTACTAACCTTGTAAGGATGGAAGCTTGAGTCAATGTTGATCCCTAGGAAGGGTCAAACTCACAACATTCTGGTTGCAGTACAGCTGTTTAACCATTATGCCACCAGGAGAAAGTGAGGCTCAGAAAAATTTGGACAGTGAGTCTCTTGCACCATGGAAAAACAAAGAAGGATTAAGAAGATACCATTGAAGTAAACCATAATGGGAGGAAGAGAAGCAAGTGCTATGCTTAGCTGATGTAACAAAATAGCCTGACTAACAAGCTGAAGGGATGGTGAATGATCATCAACAGGGAGAAAATATAGCCTGCTATTTACTATATATATGGAGGTCACAACAGTCCTGTACTAACACTTTAGCTAGAAAGGGGCTGTGGTGGCTCAGTGGTTAAGAACCTTGCCTTGTTAGCTGGAAGGCCAGCAAGTTGGCAGTTCGAGACCCGGGTACTGTATGACGGTTTGAGCACCCATCTCTGTCCCAGCTCCTGCCAATCTAGCAATTCAAAAGCAAGAAATTGCAAGTAGATAAATAGGGACCACTTTGGTGGGGAAAGATTTTGGAGACATGAAAGGGGCTTCACTCAGGCATCCCCTGAGAGGAGTTTCTCCAGAAAAAAATCCTTTCAACCCAGAATAATTTCTGACACAAAATTATTATTATTATTACATTGTAGCTATAATCTCCGGCGTAAGGCAAACAACTATACATAAGATCAGGATGCCGACAAGGAGGCTACACAAGTGCATTTTTAGACATTAGGTTGCAAATGTCATGGAAAAAATATGACATTCTAATTGATGCACAGAATGTTTGCCAAAACAGTGACAGACAAAGTAACTTCAAAGTCACAGGAAATGTTGTCACTGCTTGCCTGTAGAAATGTACAATTACTTGATATTCTTAATGCACTACAGATGGTAGTTGCTATCTTTTCCTTAGGCCACTTGTTCAATGCAGGCCCATTATTATAAAATAATTATAATGGAATAAACACCACATATTAGAAAGAGAAACTTTAAACAAACATCTCAATACAGTTTTAGACTTTTATTTACCCCCAGTTTAAAATCACCAGGCAGCCTGTTTAAAAGTATTAAAAGAACCCATAAATTGCATGCTTGAAAATATCTGTTTCCTGATTACTCATTTAGCTAAATAATAGTAGAAATAAGTAAGTAATATCAAATTAATATCACCCAATGTTCAACCCATGTCAATCATGCCTCCAATTAATAACCAAACTACAGTAGAACCTCGGATAAAGTCTAAACTCCGTTCCACAAGTTTGGACATTATCCGATTTTGGACTTTATCCGAATCAAATGGGCAATGCATTGGATAACATCCATAAATGGACTTTATCTGAGGTTCTATACCAAATACCTCAGATAACGTCCATTTTTAGCAGTTTTAGACTTTATGCGATGCATCACATGTGCATGAAAACCGTGACTTGGACTTTATCTGAATCAGACTTTATCTGAGGTACCACTGTGTATGCTTTACACTGGGGGGGGGGGGATTCAATTACATTTCCTGACACACTTTGAAATGCTACATTATTTATACTGGCAAACTTTGCAGCCTTTCTGTCTGTTTATATAAAGCATACACACAATGCTGATCACTCCATTCTTCATAACCCATCCCCCCCCCCCACCCTCCCCACCCCAATTTTTCAAAGCAATATTTACATCTGCTTTGAGAGGACGGAAAGGGCTGCCTTAGCCAGGGAGATTGAAAACCCTACACCCAGCCAGCAGTTAATTTGCCCTCCCATTTGAGTCTCCAGCCAAAACAAGGTAACCTTGACATTTCTCTTTCCCTTCCCTTCCTCTACCCCATTTTTCTTTTCATTCTCATTCTTTCCCTCCCTCCCTCTCCCCCCCCTTACACTTTTCTCTCAGTGCACACATCAACAATTTTTGAGCTGTGAAGAGGTTCAATTGCCACCTTGGTGACTCTCTTATAATGCACAAATCATTTACCAGGATAGCTTGAGGACATGACAATGACAGAGAGACATCTGTTGGGTGGATGGGATAAGGGGAAAAAAGAGGTTATTCACAGCTGGTACATTAGCCATGCTAGCCACTAGGCCACCATAGTGTCCTACTCCTACAGCTTCGATCCCCTCCCTTTCTGCCTGCTCCCTGCTGTCAGCTGCCAAAAGATATCTGTTCTCACCCTTTGCTGAATGAAAAGGTGCTAATGCATGACTTCAGGATATGACAGAACATACAGTACTTACAAGTGTTTGGAGATGCAGCCAACCTGACCATAGGGGAAAGAAATAAGTAACTAAAGAGCAATTGTGTGTGTGTGTGTGTGTGTGTGTGTGTGTGTGTGTGTGTGTGTGTGTGTGTGTGTGTGTGTGTGTGTAAAACACAAAGAGAGAATAGTCAGAAGGGGTTTACCTCCTCTATAGCTGTGAAGGGAAAGAAATGATGGAATAAAAATTCTTCTCTTTCCAAAAGAGCATATAATTGCCAGATTCTTATGTTAAAATATATCACACTGGGGTTTATTTTGTGTTTACATGCATTTATACAAAAGAGGTCTTGCCCAATAAATGTGGCTCATATACAGTCATGAAATAAGGACTAGGATAACTTTGAGAGTACTTATTTTTCTTGTGAAAGATATAATGGTTGAGGTTAAACAGCTCCAAACAAAGAATCTTCTTTTTGCAACTATTAATTCATAATTCTTATCTAGCTAGTCACACACAAGCACAAATGCACATGGCTGATTTTACAAACTGTTAAAATCAAAATAACTCTGAAAAACTTGACTTCCTCTGACATAGGTCATTTATTATGAAAAGTGATTTACATCCCAGACTTTGTCCACAATCACAAGTGGCATAAGATACAGCACCTGTTTTACACACTGAATTCAAGTGGAAAGAAAGGAGCTTCTCCAGGTCAAATAATGCTACAGCTGTGCCCAAATATGAGAACACATCTTACCGGTCTGTTGGTTGTCGATTTTATTTGTTGTTGTTGTCTCTCTACACTGTATTGTCTAAGAAGTGTCCTGCAGAAACAAGATCAAATAAGAAAATAACAAAATGGCAAAAACAGATCATGGAATTCGTAATTAAATAGCTGGATACAACTTGAAATATTTACTTATTTATTTTAATTCTTCCGCTTTTATACAACCCTTTGCAAACTATTTTGGCCGGTGAACAGCATAAAGTTAAAACCAAAATGAGCATATATGGCCTCACAACCAGTAAAAAGATCCAAGAAAAAAGCAAAACAATGGACTCAAAGTAGAATTAAAAAGTGAGAATAAAACAACATTACATGGTATAACTTGGCTGAGAACAAACAAAACAAACTTTAAAAAACCCAAAATAAAACTTAATCATCTAACAAACAAGTTTCCAAAAGCCTCCTTTAAAAAGGACTGTTTTCAAGAGCATCTTGAAGGATAGTAGTGACAGAACTAGGCACAACTCCACAGTAAGGACACTCCAGAAACAGAGGAGTCTAGAAGCCAATGAATGGCTTTGATCTTATTCTTGAAATGGACCGCAAACAGATTAAAAGAAAGGCTGTTAGCTGAACAGGACCCAATTGGCTGCCCAACCATAGTGAGGTTACAGACTATCATATATAATTCTACCTGTCTAATTCAATTTAAATAATATTCCCATCATGCTGATCTGATGGTAAACACATAGCAATTGGACAGCTCTCTTAGGTAAAGGTCTCCCTTGCTCAAGGTGTTATGATATATAAACATATAATATACAACATATATAACAGCACTAGCTGATTGTCCGGCCTTGTCCGGGAGGACCCAACCCATTCTGAAGAGACTCCCGGGTCCGTCTCCCCTGCCTCAGTGCTGGGCCCTCACCCACTGAACCTGGCCTCCTTCCTCTTCCTCATGTTGAAATTTATGGGCCAGAAAAAGTGTTATCTAAAAGCAACCGCATGTTTGTTATTAATTAAGCCATACTGATTACCCGGCCTTGCATTGATTTTTTTTATTTAAAGGAAGCATAGTTCTTTCATTTCACTTTTTATTTGTTTACCGCATTTTCTCTGCCCAAAGGCGGCTCAAAGCGGTTTATAGCAAAGCAAAAAGCAGTAGAATGAATATCAATAATACAATGGAAATATAGAGATACAAAAATTAAGCATCACAATGCACTATACAATCAAAATATCCAACATAAGAATAAAAGGCAAAAATACAATACAAAATATAAATAAAGGATTCAATACAGTATCACAAACATGAGCAATAAAAGCACAATATTGTACAACAGTACAATAAGTCCAGTAAGTACAATCAATTTCAAATGGAGCCCGGAGCTCAACGTCAAGGACGGAGCCCAAGGCTCGATGTCCTCAATGAAGCCTGGGCTCAGCATCCCCTGATGGAGCCTGGGGTTCAGCTTAGGAAGGTCATGGGGAAGAGACCAAAGAGGGACTTTCTGACCACAGTGACCACCTTGCAGCCGGGACCAATCTTTCCCCTGCCCTTGCTCGCACTGAGGGCAGGTGTCAAGCATCTCCGGCGGGTCCAGCAGGGCAAAGACCTTTCTGGCCACACTGGCCACCTCACAGCTGGGGCCAGTCTCACCCCCGCCCTTGCTTACGCCAAGGGCGGGCATCCAACGACTCCTCAGGTGACGCTCGTCTTCCTCCTTGACTGGCTGCTGGTCAAACGGCAGCAATGGTCTCAACAGCAGGGTAAGTGGGTTTTGAGGACACCGTGTCACCAACTGGCGTGGCCAGGGGAAAGAGCCTCGGGCATCAGCATGTCCAGTTGTTTGTTGATGTTGTGTGTGTGATATGTGCTGATTGGCCTGTATGGCTCAGAACTGCAAGCTGATTGGTCCTGGCTTTTTGTCCCAATTTGGGGGCCATAAACCCCAAAAAATTTGTTCCGGACCCCTGTAGTGCTGATCGGGCCACTCCAATTTACCTTTGTGCCAAGTTTGACTGGGATCGGTTCAGGGGTGTGAGAGCCTTTGTGGGCCTTACAACACCCAACTTCTGTTTTATATATAACTAGCAAGGGTTGCCCGGCGTTGGCGGGCTTTTTTTTGGGGGTTATTTTAAAAAATATATGAAAAATGGTTGTTGGATGATTTTTGTTGTATGTGTATTTAAATGAGTTTTGTTATTTTTTTAAATAATGTTTTTTATACGTAGGTAGTGTTTTAAAGTGTTATAATAAATTTGGATTTTAAAAAGAGGAAAGGTTGATATCTTTTTTTTTCAAATAATGGAATTTTTTTTAAAAAATGTGTAAGTGTATGTTTTTTAAATTTAATGTTTTTGATTGTTTTTAGATGTTTGGTTTTTGTTTTAGTGTTTTCTTATTTATTTATGTTTGATTAATTTTTTCGTTTGGATATGTTTGATTGTTTTAAAAACTAATTTCCCTTTTGTAAATTCTGGGAGATAAAATTGAAATCATGGAGTGTAATTTTTGCTGTAGCCACTGGGTGGTGCTGTTGCACTACTTTGAAATGGTAACTCAGTTGTGGGCTGTGTTTTCTTCCCATTCTTTTTTCATTGCACATGTGCTCCTCGGTGAGGCTGGAAGTTTAAGGTGTGTGCTCCTTTCTGTTATGGGTTGTGTTGTTGGGTTTTGTGGGGGGTGGGGGATGTAGGTTGGGGGTATTTTCGCAGGCCGGCCACGGCCCGTGGGAATATCCCCATTGTGTTTGTTGCTTTGTTTGTTTTGGTGGGGGTGTGGGCATCGCGGCTCGGTCTTGGTGGCCGGACTGCACAAATCCCCACGGCGTTTTTGTTTTTGTTTGGGGGGGAATCCCAGCGTCGTGTTGTGTGTGGGCTTTCCTTCCTGGGTGCTGGCTTCTGGCCCGCAGTAAGGAAGCCCAGTGGCGTGGTGATGGTGGTGGGCTTTCCTTACCGGGGGCTGTATTCCCTGGGTGGGCAGCAGTAAGGAAGCCCAGCGGGGGGGGGGGGGGGGAATTTCATTCCTGGGTGCTGGCCTCCCTGGGCGGCCCAGGGTAAGGTAGCCCAGCGGCAGGGGTGTGTGCTTCCGTTACCTGTGCTGTGTTGATGTGTGTTTTTTATTTTTATTTTGGCCGTGCCGGCTTTTCCAGAGTTCTGTGCACTCACGGCGCGCAGGACCCTGGGGATTGTATTTTTCCATTTGTGCTTTGCCTTTGTGCTCGGTTTTTTTTTCATGCGGCTTGGTTTTGTTTGGCCGCGCTGTGTTTCCCCAGGTTCTTTGTGCAGGGGTTTGCAAGGCAATGGAGCTCCTTTTATACCGTTTGGTCATCATTTGTTCCGTCATGTTTGACGCGTTTGCTCCAAAGCTGATGATTGGCTATAGTAACTCTTTATATGGTGTTAAAGTGAATAGGATGCTGGGATCTGTATTTTTCCCTGTGGTTTCAGCGTCCTTGACTCGGCAAGGTTTTAATACGCATGTTTTGATTGGCTGCGGCGCGGCACGGAAAGACTGAGAGCGTTGTTTTTGTGCTCTTAATTGGCTGCCGCTCGAAGAAGCAGGGCGAAACGCAATGCTTTTTGGGTAATGAAGTTCTTTGCGTTTCTTGCCGTTTGTGGGGCTGAGGCCCCCGTGCCGGATTTTTAAATCCTTCGTTGACCTGCGTAGGCAATTCGGCCGTGCGCACGAAGGGTGGGTGCGGGTCAGTAGGGCGACGCATAGCAACCTATAGCCAGTTCCAACGGTGAACACTTGGTTTTATAGGTTAAGAAGAAGAAGATATAACAATCTATTACTTGTGGTGTATCAAATTTGATAATGTCCCAGAAACCCTTGACTAATATTCAAACCTTTGAGATGGGTGTCCAGCACATGGATATACTTTATTTCTGCTGTCTCTCTTGGGATCCTTGTCTTATAATGTCCCTGTTCCAGAATGGCAAGTTTCAAGTATTAGATAGCGTGTGCAGAAATGGTTTGAAACAGATTTCTGTGTATTTCCATTCCACATAGAAGTCTTTCAACCATGTAAATCAGGGGTTCCAAACATTTTCAAACCAGGGGCTGGATCACCCTCTCTCAGTCAGCTTCGAGGGCTGGATGACCATTTTGCCCTGCCTGTTTAATGGGGCTGCTATTTTGTTCCAACAGCTTCAAAAGGGGTGGCCATTTTGTTTCTCAAATGCCCTTGGAGGGGGCACATGAAATGGCACCATGTGCCAGATTTGGCCTGTGGGTCTTAGGTTGGGAACTCCTGATATAAATGAATAGTTTGACTCTTGTTGAAACTGATGTTTATGGATCTGATGTCCTCAGACCCTAACAGGAATGTGAGGGTGATTGGACCAGCATAGTTAGGGGGTGGGATTTGTGTGGTATTTGATTCCCAGCTGATCCCAGTGTTGCTGTGAGCTTTGTTCATCAGTTTATTGAAAAAGAGGTTCAAATATGTGAAAGTTACAACAAATTTGACTAAAGGTTGCTTTGCAGTTGAATTTATGTTTCAGTGGCAGTTGATGTGGGTAATCTATACCTATAAATCTGTACATTAACCATTGGAATGTGACAAAGGATGTTTAGCCAGGCCCTACGAGCCCTGTCCAAGCCTCTGTGCACTCGCCCGACTGGGGTTCGCAGGTAACTGTCAGGTTGAATTTTGCGCCAGTGGGGCAGGAGCCCCCCGGACGCAAACAAAAAAAGGGAACTTCAATTCCCAACATTCCTTGCCAATCAGGCTGAGCGGCGCGAGCAAAAGGAACGTTCGGAAACGTGCCGCAGCCAATCAAAATGAAGCCGCAGGAAAAAACTGCTGCACAAACTGAAATCGCAAACGCCAAACTACAAGCCCCAGCGTCCTGCGCGCCAAACTACAAGCCCCAGTGTCCTGCGCACTGAGGAAGCTGGTGTGCAAAAAATAAAAATAAAAAAGGAAGGCCGCGGAACCCCCCCCCCACCGCTGCATACAGCGGTGATGGGATTCCCGTGGTCTGGCCACCCAGGCTGGCCAACGGAAATACCCCCACCCCAACGCTGCATCAAGTGGCGATGGGAATTCCGTGGTCCAGCCACCCAGGCAAGCCCACGGAAATACCCCACCCCAATGCCGCATCAAGCAGCAATGGGAATTCTGTGGTCCGGCCACCCAGGCCGGCCCATGGAAATACCCCCACCCCAATGCTGCATCAAGCGGCAATGGGATTCCCCTGGTCCAGCCACGCAGGCCGGCCAACGGAAATACCCCCACCCCAACGCTGCATCAAGCAGCAATGGGATTCCCATGGTCCAGCCACCCAGGCCGGCCCACGGAAATATCACCACCCCAATGCCACATCAAGCGGTGATGGTATTTCCACGGTCCAGCCACTGAGTCCGGCCCACGGAAATACCGCCACCCCCAACACAAAACAACACAATCCAAATTATTCAAAAGTAATCAAAACCAAAAATAAGAAACAGAAAAAGTAAACACAAAAACATCCAAAAACAAACAAGAAAAAACACACAGAACCCCCCCAACCCAAAACTCCCCCCCCAAAAAAATTAAACCAGAGACCTTACCAGGAGACATCCCTACTCCATGACGACTGGAACTAAACTGAGGAAAGAAAGAGACTTCTTACCGGAAGAAGAAGCAACACCCAGAGGACAGTACAGAAAAATAGTAAATTAAAAGAAAAGCTCACTTGCCCCACCCAGAGGCCACAAGAGAAAAAACATTCAAAAATATTCATAATAATCACAAAGAATTCACAAATTAATGAAATAAGTTTTCAAAACATTCAAAAATATTCACAATAATCACAAATAATTCAAAAAAATAAGTTTTCACTCAAAAAACAAAAAAACATCTAAACACAGTATAGAAACATTGATTTTAAAAAAAACATATTCTTACATTTTTAAAAAATTATTATCCAAGGTACAACTATTTAAAAAAATTCACATAGTAACACATTATTTGGTTAAATACAATAATTATAAAAAATTATATCATCCTTTCCTCTTTTTTAAAACCAAAAAACCAAAAAAAATGATCACAGTTTATAACAGCCCATGCGTAAAAATAAAAATTTCAAAAACCACAATTCAAAACTAACCTCATTTGCATAAACATGAAACAAAAACCTTCCAAAACCATTTTAAACAGCCTGGCACTGCCGGGCAAAATCTGCTAGTTCCATCTAAGCAGTGCAGTTTGTTCCCAGGACTATATTATTATTTAAAATTCTATTCTTCAAAGTACATATGTATCACATTTTTGGCTATCAGGGCTCCTAAAGTGATGTACTATGAATAAATATTCAGTGAATTGTCATCAAGCAATGTTTCTGAAGCACTTGCAGTGCCATTATGAAGTAGAGCTACAGACATGACAAGCTAGATTGGCAGAAATATATTATCTGAGATTTTAAGGTCAAAATCTAAGATAAGGCTGTGGTCGCTATGATATCACAAAGGTTGGGCAGGTAAATGTTTTGGGGAAATGGGCAGAACTGTTTCTGAGTCAGCAAATTAGAGAACAGGCATAGGTGGACTCTGGATGAAGACACCAAGAATATGGCTAAAATCTGGCATGTCGAATAATATGATGTGAAGTAACTGAGAAACTAGGGAAACATTGGACATGTAATATTTCTTAGACATTTTGTGAGTGACCAGGAAAGCTGGCTGAGAAGAAAGAAGCCAGTGTGTGCCCAGGAAAAAAGAGAAATTGACACCTTCATTTGACCTCCTGCTAGAGAGGACATTAAAGTAGTATTCCTTCCTGGGAATTATGCAAATTATGGAAGGGGAGTAAAGTGCTTTTTGTAAACATTCGAATAGATTCATGTATTGAGTAGGGGAGTTGGATGTAGGCCATTTAATATTTAAAAGATGAGAGAATCTAGCAAGACCAATTTGTCTGTAGGAGTAGGTCTATTCTCACTTGCATTAGGACTCAGAGTTCTTTGTCGTGGGTTCAGTTTGTCTCTAAGGGAAATGGCTGATCAGCTATCTGGAATTTTTGTTTAGAGCAGTGGTTCCCAATGCGAGGCACAGGCCCCACAGGGGGACTTCAATTCCCAAAAGCCTAAATCAGTACATTGGCTGATCAGTGCTTTGGGGAATTTACTCAGGCTTCTGGGAATTGAAATCCAAAAACCAAAGATTGAGAAAAACTGGCTCAGAGGGTTTCTAATACTATTTTTTAAAAAAATACCTGTAGTTAATACTAAAACTTGGGGACTGTAGTGGTTTAGTGGTTAAGATGCTGAACTTGATGACTGGAACGTTGGCAGGTCAGTAGTTCAAGACCCGAGTGCTGCAAGACAGAGTGAATTCCCATCTCTGTCACAACTCCTGCCAAACTAGCAGTTCGAAAGCAAGAAATTGCAAGTAGATAAATAGGTAACACTTGGGTGAGAAGATAAACAGCATTTTGTGCACTCCAATGTCTAGTCATGTCTGCCACATGTCCACAGAAATGCCTGCAAGGGCGACCTTTACCTTTACTTATACTAAAACTAGGTCTTGTCTCAACCAGCTATGAAGAAAATCTGGTATTTGTGTGGAAATAGTGATAGCACAACCTTTCAAGGTTGGCACATTTGTTGTAAGTGCCTAGTCTTGTAGATTTTTTAGATTCACTGAAAGCACTGCCAAGTCTGAGAGAATGGCATGTGGGAATTATCTGGCACCAGGTTGGTTTCATAAACTTCTTTCCAACTTTTTGTAATAGTAGCCGTGTTAGTCTGTGTTTCAAGCATATCAGAGAGTAAACAAAACAAAAAAAGACAGTGTGGCAATTTAAAGACTAACCACTCAGTTACCTTGAAAGTTATCTTTCAATACCTCAGTTACCTTACTAATATCACTCTGTCAGTTCCAACCTGATGGCACATAACATACCCCTTCTCAGCCTGGCTGATTATCGTGCCAGCATTTTGGCTGCCACTTTGAACCAGAAAAGGGCCAAATCTTGTCCCTAGCCAGTATCAACAAGCCTAAGGACAGAACCAAAATGCATCCAATACCCCTTTATCCTATCCCTTTTCCTTCTCTGTCAGAGAACCAGATCTTGGCTTGCAAAGCTGTTCTACTTCTTTGGCCAATCTCTAAAATCACCAAGCAGAAAATATTTTTGGCCATCAAAAGTGCCTAATTCTAAATACCCATTGCTGTTGCATCTTTGAGTTAGGCTCACACTTTACTTCCTTTGTAATAATAATGAAGGTGGGGGGAAGTAATGATGCAATGACATCTAGTGTGTCTAAAAATATCTGAGCATCTTTTGTATGAATATTGCAGGTACACAAAGTAGTCTTTGTAAAAATGTAGATGAGAATGAGGGGGAAAGAGCTTCAAAACTAACTTGCTTTTGAGACTACTGAATTCAATACATAATATCTGCAGAACAGTGGATTAAAGAATGGAACAAATATTTTCCATATGGCATAATTAAAATAATTTAGATACACATTTCCTTTAAAACTCACATCAGATTAATCATAAGTGGAAAGTAGGTGTTTCTATGAATGATTCCTCATTAATAGAAAATCATGGTTAACATGTACACCTACACTGCAACTGAGTAATAATTATAAGTGGTTATTAGTATCCTTTAAACTTTGTGACGTGAAACAGGAAAGAAGGTAGCTGAAATTCAAATGCTGTTGGGTGAGATATATTTTGATAAATCCATTTCTTTATATTCCTTGTTAGTGTAGTTTCATGTTAATTGTCTATTTGACTTTGGTTGAAGGAATAGTTCAGTATGTTTTGAATTGTTACCACAGTTTTCAGGGGACAGGAAATTCCTTCCATTTCTTTAATTTCCGATGCTGCCTCCAGAATAGGCTCCAAACCTGGAGCAATATTATGAATATAAGCAGTTTGTTAAAAACAAAAACAAAGTTGAGCTTGTGACTCACAACCAAAATACTGTACAAATTGCCAAGGTACCTTCACCTTTATTTCCATTTTAGAGTATCAATTAATTCTACTTTGTCAAAATTCAGGACAGGCAATTCCTTGAATGGAAATAGATTTTGCAGAGACTTATGTATAATATGCAGCTACCATCAAAGGTAGGTCAGATTACTCCCATGCTCCCTCTCCCCCTTTAGGAATATGAAGTTATGTAATTGATATCTCATTTGTTAAATAATAGAAAACATCCAAGCTCTTAAAGATGATTCAGCAAGACAAGACCTTCATCTCAAAAAGAAATCTTAATTGTAGACTTGATGTTCTGAATGAAGGCATAAAACCTGTACAAGGAGAGATCACTTACAGGCCAGAAAAGGACATGAGCAGTAGTGGCAAATCTTTACTAATGAGAGCATCTCATGGCACCAAAATCTCTCACATCCTATAATGTGCAAACTAGCTTGTTTTGTTTGGTGACTGGCCTTTGGGACTTCATCATGAAGTCTGATTTCACAAATAGAAATGGGAAAACAAACCACATTGTGGTACCTTAAAGACTAACTGCTGTATTTTAATAAAACAAAAACACTGCAGCACTTTAAAGACTAACTGCTATATTTTTACTGTTCGCTTTCGTGGATCAAGAAGTAGATGAAGTAGTAGACTTGATCCATGAGAGCTAACAGTAATAATATAGCAGTTAGTCTTTAAAGTGCTGCAGTGTTTTTGTTTTATTAAAATGCAGCAGTTAGTCTTTAAGGTACCACAATGTGGTTTGTTATTGGGGAGCCTAAGGGGGTTTCCTGGGAGGAGGGAGGGGGGAACGAGGGCTGTGGCGTGTGGGAATGCATCTGGATTCTGTCAGGCTGCCTCTGACACATTTTGTAACCAAAAGCCTCTTTGCTTGCATGCGTAGAATAGTGAAAAAGTATTCTCCTTATTTGGGCTCTGACACTTCTGATTGGCTGTATGCCCTCAGTTTTGTCTCTGTTAAGTTTCGTTTCTGGTATACAATGCTTGCCTAAGTTTCGTTTCTGAGACTCTCTGCCTGAATAAAGAGAAGGCATCAGTATCGTTTGTCAGCCAAGGACTGGAGTCGTGTTTTTTCTGTCTCTACCTCAAAAGATCTGAGGATATAAACTGCTGCTAATGAGGCTGGCTGATTGATTATCTTTACATGGATCAGATCCCAACAAGTGGCGCTCCGTGGGAGGCTTTGAACTACAATGAGAGCCTTCTTTGAACTCTGCTTCAGCAATTAACACCTCATAATTGGCGACCAGGGAGGTCTATTGTCACTCACTCACGACCAGAGGAAAGGTCATTCGAGCGCTCGAAATTCATCCAATTCTACATTGGGTCCCATTAGGTGAGTGAAGAAAAATATAATTTTTTAATTATGGGATGTGTGCTGGCGTCGCAAACGCAGGAACTTTGTAAAGATATCTCAGATCTTTTGATTAACAATGGGCGAAAGGCTGATGAGAGCGAGATACAAAAGCTAGTTAAAGCTATAGAAAAAATCTGTCCTTGGTTTAAATATGAAGGTCTGGACTTACAACAGTGGAAACAGATTGGGAGAGCAATGCAGAAGCATAATGGAATTTCTAGATCAATATTATTTACATGGGAGGAAATTAGAGACTGCCTTCAGAGACTCACTCCAAAGAATATGTTATTCTCTCAGAGGCTTGATGGCCCCCTCCCACAGCTTTTGCCTCCAGATAAAGGGGGGGCCATGGCAACTGCCTCTCCATCATATGAGAAACAACAGCCCCCTGATGGGGGTGGAGGTGGAAAAGGAGATGGGACATTATATCCTGCCTTGCAGCAATCAAGCACTTTTAGCCCTACCAAAACACAATTCTCTGCTGCTTTAACTGCAGCTGTGCTGGATATGGAACCTGTTGATGTATATCCAGTGAACAGAGAGCCGCTTGCAAATGAGACTGCTGCAATACTGTCTGCCGAGTCTAAAAAACTAGTGCCAGCTGATGGGGAACAAATGGTGGGGACCTCATCACAGATTGAAGCTGTTAATGCATGCAGAGTGGCAGGAAGCAAGGACTGTGTTTCAAAGAGCAGCTTAGGGGATCTCAGCCCCCCCCCGTGAATCAACCCTCATCACAAAAGCAGGAGAAGCTGAGTAGTAAATTTGATACCTCACGTTTGGGCAGGAAGATCCTGCAGAAATGGAAGGATGGCCCAAAGGAGGAACGCACAAAACCCAAGACAAAAAAGGGGTGCAAGTACAAACTAACAGATGCAGGTTGTCATAAGGTTGAGAATCATATAATGGAGATGAAAGAAATACAGAGGAAGAGGGGGGTGAATATTTCCTCGAACGACAGCAGGCTGTTGCAAAAATACAAGGAGTTTTTGGCTGATTTTGAACTGCCCAACCCTCAAACAAAGAGATCCAGAGTGAGCTGTCCCAAGTTTCAAGCATCAGGATTGCAGGGAAAGCAACTTGGACTTCCCTGTGATTTTCTTCTGTGTGAAAATTACTTGCAACTTCTGGAGAAGTCTTTGTGCCTTCATACCTCTTCGGCCTGCCTTAATGCAGATGGCTGTGGCTGGAGCATGAAGAAATGTGTGTTTGCCTGAAAAGCTGAAAAGGGGGGTTGTGTGGGATTGTCTTGTGAAGTCAGTGAGACTTAATTTATGGCTTAATTTCAACTTGCCATGCCAAGAACTGTGCTGGAGAGAAGATAGTGTTTCAGAGAGCTTCAATCAAGATTTGGACTTTTAATTTGGACATTTTAATGGGACTAAGGGGGGGTGGGGAGGAGAGCCAGCCAGCCAGCAGGGTGAGCGAGCGGCGGAAGGGTCAGCTGCGTGGCCGCCGGGCAACCACCCCCAGCCGGGGGGGTGGGGAGGAGAACCAGCCAGCCGGGCGAGCAGCGGAAGGGCCAGCCGCGCGACCGCTGGGCAACCACCCCCAGCCGGGGGGTGGGGAGGAGAGCCAGCCAGCCAGCAGGGTGAGCGAGTGGCGGAAGGGCCAGCCGCGTGGCCGCCGGGCAACCACCCCCAGCCGGGGGGTGGGGAGGAGAACCAGCCAGCCGGGCGAGCAGCGGAAGGGCCAGCCGCGCGACCGCTGGGCAACCACCCCCAGCCGGGGGGTGGGGAGGAGAACCAGCCAGCCAGCAGGGTGAGCGAGCGGCGGAAGGGCCAGCTGCGCGAACGCCGGGCAACCACCCCCAGCCGGGGGGTGGGGAGGAGAACCAGCCAGCCGGGCGAGCAGCGGAAGGGCCAGCCGCGCGACCGCCGGGCAACCACCCCCAGCCGGGGGGTGGGGAGGAGAGCCAGCCAGCCAGCAGGGTGAGCGAGCGGCGGAAGGGCCAGCCGCGTGGCCGCCGGGCAACCACCCCCAGCCGGGGGGTGGGGAGGAGAACCAGCCAGCCGGGCGAGCAGCGGAAGGGCCAGCCGCGTGACCGCCGGGCAACCACCCCCAGCCGGGGGGGGGTGAGGAAGAGGAGGAGGAGGAGAACCGGTTGAGCAGCGGAAAGGCCAACTGAAAGACCAACTGAAAGACGGGAAGAGGGCAGAGGAGGAAAAGCAGGGGGCGAGACTCAGAGTCCCTGGCAAAGGATAAGTACCTGATATGCAGATGTAGAAGACTTAATATAGAAACTGACATAGAGACTTTACACTAACTAAATACAGAAATTGACATAGAGACTGTGTATAAAGTGTATAAAGTGTGATAATATGCATGACAATATGTTGTCTAAAATGTTTTAAACTTTTAAAAACTGTGATAAAATGTATGAGGAGGGAAAAATGGCGTAGACACCGGCAACCACGCCAAAAATCTTGCCAAGAGAACCCTATTGACCAAAACAAAAGGCAAAACAAAAGGGCAGGCTAGGTGATACAGGATGCTTAACACCACAGAGGGGAGGAAGGGGAGGGACAGGAAAGGGGGAGGGGAAATGCAATGTTGTAAGGAGCAATACTGTATAGGGACATGGAATGTGAGATCAATGAACCAAGGTAAACTGGAAGTGGTAAAAAATGAGATGGAAAGAATAAGCATTGACATCTTGGGAATCAGTGAGCTCAAATGGACAGGGATGGGTGAATTCAGCTCTGGAAACCATCATATCTACTACTGTGGACAAGAAAACCTTAGAAGAAATGGAGTAGCCATAATTGTCAATAAAAGAGTGAGAAAAGCAGTAATGGGATACAACCTTAAAAATGACAGAATGATGTCAGTCAGAATTCAAGGCAAACCTTTCAATGTCACTGTGATCCAAATATACGCACCAACCACTGGTGCAGATGAAGCCACAATGGACCAGTTCTATGAGGACGTACAACACCTCATAGAACAGACACCAAGAAATGATGTCCAAATTATTTTAGGAGACTGGAATGCCAAAGTAGGAAATCAAAAAGTGGAGGGAATAACAGGCAAATTTGGTCTTGGAACACAGAATGAAGCAGGGCAAAGATTGATAGAGTTCTGCCAAGAGAACGCACTGGTCATAGCAAACACTCTCTTCCAGCAACACAAGAGGCGACTTTACACATGGACATCACCAGATGGCCAACACTGAAACCAGATTGACTACATACTCTGCAGCCAAAGATGGAGAACCTCCATACAGTCAGCAAAAACAAGACCTGGAGCAGACTGTGGCTCAGATCACAACCTACTGATCGCAAAATTCAGGCTTAGACTAAAGAAAATAGGGAAAACACGGAGACCAGAAAGATATCACCTAGACAGCATCCCTAAAGAATACGCGGTGGAGGTGCTGAACAGATTTAATGGCTTAGACTCAGTAGACAGAGTACCAGAAGAATTATGGACGGAGATGAGGGACATCATGCAGGAAGCCGCAAAGAAAACCATACCAAAAGAAAAGAAGAGTAAGAAAGCAAAGTGGTTGTCTGATGAGGCTCTTAAAATAGCAGAGGAAAGAAGGAACGCAAAAGCCAAAGGAGAAAGGAAAAACTACAATCAGTTGAACACAGAATTTCAAAGAAAAGCAAGGAGAGATAAGGAAAACTACCTAAAAGAACAGTGCAGAGAAATGGAGGAAAATAACAAAAGAGGCAGAACCAGAGATCTTTTCAAAAAAATCGGCGAAATCAAGGGAACATTTAAAGCAAAAATGACCATGATAAGGGACAAAGACGGAAAGGAGCTAGCTGATGCAGAAGAGATTAAGAAAAGATGGAAAGAGTACACAGAGGAACTTTACAAAAAGGACATCAACACTCCTGATAGTCACAATGATGAAGAAATTGAACTTGAGCCAGACATCCTGGAGAGCGAAGTCATAAAGGCCCTAAAGAGCACTGCAAACAACAAAGCTAGTGGAGATGATGGTATCCCAGTTGAATTCTTCAAAGCGCTAAAAGATGACGGCGTCAAATTACTGCATTCAATATGCCAGCAGATTTGGAAAACAAAACAGTGGCCACAGGATTGGAAAAGGTCAGTATACGTCCCAATCCCAAAAAAGGGCAATGCCAAAGAATGTTCAAATTATCGAACAATCGCGCTCATCCCACATGCCAGCAAGGTGATGCTCAAGATAATACAGGATAGACTTCAGCAACATGTGGAGAGAGAATTACCAGAGGTGCAGGCTGGTTTCAGAAGAGGCAGGGGGACTAGAGACCACATTGCCAACATACGCTGGATCATGGAGAAAACAAAGGAATATCAGAAACAAGTTTACTTTTGTTTTATTGATTACACTAAGGCATTTGACTGTGTGGACCACAACAAGATGTGGCAAGTAATTAAAGAGATGGGAATTCCAGAGCACATCATATGCCTCCTGAGAAATCTGTACATGAACGAAGAAGCAACAGTTAGGACAGAACACGGAATGACAGAGTGGTTTGGAATAGGAAAAGGAGTAAGACAAGGCTGCATTTTGTCACCATGCTTATTCAACCTATACACAGAGCACATAATGCGCAGTGCAGGGATGGAGGAATCACAATATGGGATCAAAATTGCTGGGAGAAACATCAACAATCTGAGATATGCAGACGATACCACCCTAATGGCAGAAAGTGAGGAAGACCTAAAGAACCTCTTGATTGGAGTGAAGGAGGAGAGTGCAAAAGCTGGCTTGAGACTCAATATCAAGAAAACCAAGATAATGGCAACAGGCCCCATCAGTTCCTGGAAAATAGACGGGGAAGAAGTAGAAGCAGTGACAGATTTTACTTTCTTAGGATCAAAGATCACTGCAGATGGGGATTGTAGCCATGAAATAAAAAGGCGACTGATTGTTGGGAGACAAGCGATTAGAAACCTGGGGAACATAGTGAAAAGCAGAGACATCACATTGCAAACAAAAATTAGAATAGTCAAAGCAATGGTTTTCCCAGTGGTGATGTATGGATGTGAGAGCTGGACAATTAGGAGGGCTGAACGTAGAAGAATAGATGCCTTTGAGATGTGGTGTTGGAGGAGGGTTTTGAGAGTCCCCTGGACAGCGAGGAGAACAAATAGGTCAATCTTAGAAGAAATTAACCCTGACTGCTCATTGGAAGGTCAAATAGTAAAGATGAAGCTAAAGTACTTTGGACATCAAATGAGAAGGGAGGATTCACTTGAGAAGGCATTGATGTTGGGAAAGGTGGAGGGCAAAAGAAGAAGGGGGAGGCCAAGGATGAGATGGCTAGATGGTATTGTAGACACAATGGGCACAGAGCTGGGAGGGCTGAGGGGAATGGTAGAGGACAGAGGCGCCTGGAGGAAAATGGTCCATGGGGTCGCAAAGGGTCGGAGTCGACTGTGCGACTGAACAACAACAAATGGGACTAAAAAGAAAAAAGTTTGTGTGGACTTTAAAAAAAGAATTGGCTTTGTTTGCATTATAAAACCTGACAGCCTTTTTAAGAAATTGTCTACCTGCTCATGCTAATGAGATTTGTACTGTATTTGAGTTACCATGCTATGCTGATTATAAGTTATTGAATGCTTCTTTCACTTACACCAGTGGAGAAGGAGAAGTTTAATGCCTTACTCATGTAATTGGGGAAGTGAGAAATGCCTTCTAAAATGCAACCAGACCTCCTTCATGTAAGGAAGAAAAGAAATGTTCATGTTTTGTTTATGCTTAAATGTTTGCTTATTCTCTTGCAGGAGACAGACCTGTCTTTGCTTATGTTATGTATTGTCTTATGAAACTGCATATCTCAAGGTACCTCCAGAAGCACCTGGAAGAGGTTTCAGTACTCTACACATGTAATTGGGTTTGTGATATTGCATTTGTGTTATATGTCACTCATGTTTCATGTTTAGTTATATGGTACTAGTAATAACAGGGCATGCTCCTGTTTCTTAGGGGAGTGTCTTCCTAAGCCATTGGTCGTTTATTGGCAACAAGGGGATCCTGAGTGGAAGGATTCCTGCTGGAGCAATCCGCCCATGGAGAGAGAAGAAGGTTACTCAACTCCAGGATGGTGGTTCACCAGTAGACTAAATTTGCTGACATTTGTTCTTTTCTTTCTTACTGTGCTTCCAGCTGTAAGAACAATGCCTCATGGGGGCAACCCCAACTTTTGGATTTGTCATGCTAACTATATGTTTGAAGTTCATGGTAAGAATGCAACGTTATACTATGAGCATCCACTGGCAGTGTCTCAAATGGCCTTTCTTCCGGCATTGTTCAACACGCCAGAGTTGGTTATTGGACATTTGCAACATATTGATAAATCTACACTCTTCTCTAATCCTCCAGAACAATTTAACAACACCCGCTGGCGAAGCATGACATTCAAGAAATACACTAAAGGACTTTGTTTCTGCTGTCATAGTTCTGGAGTCTGGAATAGTAAATGGAAGTACTGGACTCAAGCAAAAAGGGTTTTGCAGAATGTAGGCAATTATACGGGTTGTGACAATTATTTTTGGTCATGGGGTAGTTATAACAGTTCTTATAAGCTTAATTATACCTTGTTTAACACTACTATTGAAGATATATATGATGTGTTTCCTATGTTTACTCCTGATTATTCTGCTATAGATAGTGGTTCAATTTGCAATGGATGGCAAATCAAGGATCCCAACATGTGGTTCTTTTTTAATGGAGTTGCCACGAATTTCCATCCAGGACAATATCAATGTGCAGCATTGGGTTATTTTACCTTACAGACTGGCCATAGATTACCTGTTAGCAAAATCCGGAGGATTTTGTAAACTGGTCGGGAACCAGGGATGTCGGGTAAAATTCCAGGATCTGAATAATACTATTGAGAAAGAACTTCAGAATTTACAGGAGAGCATTACTAACAATGTACGCACTGATGTTAATCTCTTTGATTGGGTGACTTCTTGGTTGCCTGATTTGTCTGTCCTTAGACAAGTTTTCTTTTATGGGTTCATTATTATTATCTGCTTTATACCTTTGTGTTTTTGCATTACTTGTATTCCTAATCTTATTTCTATGTGTAACACATGTCCATTGCGTAGAAGGGAGACATCGAGTTTTGCACGACGGCAATTGTACTCAATGAGGTATCACCCTCTGGAACAAAGTACCATGAGTCAGGAGGGGTACGATGTCCAGGAGGACAGTGATGATGTATATGATGACATGTAGGGGTATGATTAGCCGTCCCTCTCTCAAATTTAAATGAAAAAGGAGGACATGTGGGAATGCATCTGGATTCTGTCAGGCTGCCTCTGACACATTTTGTAACCAAAAGCCTCTTTGCTTGCATGCGTAGAATAGTGAAAAAGTATTCTCCTTATTTGGGCTCTGACACTTCTGATTGGCTGTATGCCCTCAGTTTTGTCTCTGTTAAGTTTCGTTTCTGGTATACAATGCTTGCCTAAGTTTCGTTTCTGAGACTCTCTGCCTGAATAAAGAGAAGGCATCAGTATCGTTTGTCAGCCAAGGACTGGAGTCGTGTTTTTTCTGTCTCTACCTCAAAAGATCTGAGGATATAAACTGCTGCTAATGAGGCTGGCTGATTGATTATCTTTACATGGATCAGATCCCAACAGTGGCGCTCCCTGGGCCAGCTGCAGTCTACCTCGGAGCAGCAGTTAGTCTTTAAGGTGCCATGACATTTTTGTCTTTTTGTTTTGTTTACTTCCTGACATGCTTGAAACACAGACTAACATGGCTACCAATTCAAAACTTTTGAAATGGTAGCTGTGTTAGTCTGTGTCTCAAGCATATCAAGGAAGTAAACAAAACAAAAAGACAAAAATGTTGTGGCACCTTAAAGACTCACCGCTGCTCCAAGGAAGACTGGCCCTCAGTCCCCCCTCCCAGGGAAACCCTCCAGGAAAACCCTCCCAGGGAAACCCTCCCTGCTCCAGATCCTCCCCCTACACACAGACACACATAGACACAGACACACAGTCCCAAAAGGGCCAGGCAGTGGTGGTGGATTGGTAGCTAAAGGAGTGCCTGGGTGGCGGCGGCAGTGGCATGTCCCTGCCGCGGCCAGCCAGGGTGTTTCCTCCTCTTCCCCCAATCCCCAAGGCCATGGTGGAGGCTTGGAAGGGAAAAGGAGTGCACCCAGAGTGGGGTGAAAGAAGGAGTTGGAGGTGGGCATGCCAGCTCATGGAGGTGGGCATGGCAGGGTGGGGAGGTGGCCAGGGAGGTGGGTGGGGTGAGCTGGCTTTACTACCAGTTCACCCGAACCAGTCTGAACCAGCTGGAACCCACCACTGTATGCTACTAATAAGTTTTAAAAAGAGATGGGGAAAACATGATGATACTGTGCCTTTGCTTATTTGTGTACACAGACTCATAGCTATACACATGTACAATAACATGTTGGGGTAGATTATGCCTTAAAGGGATTGTGGTGGGTGAATTTTTCCAAGAATACTGATGAAATCATTAATAGTTTTTTGTTTTTTCCATAGTGTAGGTACAAAGATATAAGTGATTTGTACATCATCAACACCATATTGGCCCATCAGATTGTTTCTTACATAATTCCTGTAAACACTTGGTATAGTTGGGTGGGGTGGAGAAGGCATTTTGTTGGTTTGTTGTTTGCCAAAAGGAATTGGGAAGGTGTGAATAAACATCACAATGGGTTTTGAGATCTAAAAAGAACAGGGAAACATGTTTTATCAGGATAAGATTGGCCACAATGGAAACATTAAATTTAAAATAATATCAAGAGGGGGGTGGGGGATAAAAGTTGGAGTATCTATCAGTTCCACTTTTAGAAGAGGAAGAAAGCAGATAACCTATCTTCCTGGAATTTGAGCTGAAAAGTCTCTTTGTTTGTTTGTTTGTTGTATTTTTATACCACCCATCTGGGATATTTCCCAGTCTGGGTGGTGCACTTACAAATAACAAAATAAAACAACTGAATAAGTACCTCAGAAAATAAAAATAAAATACCTGTCATCTGTGGGCGGACAGGGTCAATTGACCAGCTAGTTTATTGTTAAAGGTGTAGACTAAGACTTTCCCCAGACTGAGACTGATATAAGGGATGATGGATCATAGATTACTGGAACTCCTGAGTCTGCATGGTGTAGAATGCAGTGCATAAATAGGTTTTGAAATGCAGCATGGGGAAACAAAGATTTTCTGACTTAGCTGAAGAAAATAATAAAGGGGCATGATAAGGAGGAAATGCACACATCCATGCACACACCTGACAGGCTGTCTAGACCCCCAGCTCAAAGGCTAAGAGAAGCCAAGAGGAGGGCAGGTCCCCTAGGGAGCAAGCTTTCCAGAAGGTGCTGACACAACTGAAGTTGATTGATGTGAAACAGCTGGACAGGGTTGGGCTCTCACCAATTAAAAGAGGAGGAATGGGAAAGCCAGGGGGAAATTGGAGTCATTACTGGTTGTATGCAGAGAAGATGTGTGGAAAGACACAGAAGAAGACTGTGGGCCAGTTTTTTGTGGAGAAAAGCCTGACTTCCTCTGTTCATCCAGCCAGCCAGCCTGCTGCAGATCACAGGAAGTGAAAGCTATGACCTCTCTTTCTCCTTCGAGGTCTTGTTATCAGCCATTTCACAAGACAGGCAAATAAGAAGGTTCATATCAAGGGAAAGGTTGGACGAAGAGGAGCTATGGAGGTTGCTTCCTCCCCACTCTCTACATACCCACCCAGCAAAGGGCAAGCCCCATTGTGAAGCTTGGTCCCCTCACCTGTGTCCTAGAAAATGGACTTGGGGGACCCTAAACAGGCAGAAGGTGCCAAAAGGGCTAGTGACTATAATTGACCACTATGACTGCGGAAGAAAAGGCTAGGGGAAAAGCCACTGTGCCTTTAGTAAACCATGGAGTTTGTCTCAGAGGACCTTGGCCCCACCAGTACTCTGGCCAAGGGGTGGTATGAGGACAGTTAAGCTAACTATAAGTTTAGTGATATCTCAACATTTTTCTTTCCCCATCCTTTGTTCTTAGCTTTTCATAAGAAGGCTAAACTACTAAAATCTTCCCCCAAGCACCAATGTCTAATTTTCTTTGTTTATTAATGTTCATACCCATTACATCAAAGTTTGTAACATAAGTCTCTTTAACACCAGTTCCATAAATAAGCATTGATGGTTGCCTTACACCATGGGTAGCCAACCTTGGTGCTCCAGCTGTTCTTGGACTTCAATTCCCAGAAGCCCAAGTCAGTACATCTGTTGATCAGGGCTTCTGGGAATTGAAGTCCAAGAACAGCTGGAGCACCAAGGTTGGCCACCCCGGCCTTACACTATGACCAGCCACTGTGAACCACCCAGAAAGTGTACAAAGCATTATGGGATGGTATATAGGTGTTATTGTTCCATTCTTGCTGCAGTTCTCCAGGGTTACAAGGAGTGTATTTTTTCCTGGCTTTATTCAGAGAACCTCTGAGAACTCTACCAGTAAGCCACTGTCACACTATTGGCTTATTGGCTGCCACAAAATGGTTCCCCATCCTGGTTTTGAACCATTTTCTGATCTCAGTGCTGTTGAATAGGAAACAAATGAAGATGTTATATACAGCTACGCTGTAGTCTTCTGAAACCACGTATTGAATTAAGAAAAATTACTCTTCATGTAGAATAAGAATCCTTCAGTGCTAGCTTTGAATGACAATTTTGGAAGAATTCTTTTAAGAATATATTGTGAGTGAATACAATTTAGGTTAGTGAGCACATACCTAACATTATATATTTATTTGAGATTCCCAGTGTGGATAAAGTGATGGATTAGGATTTAAGTGGTCTCGGTTAGTATTCCCACTCAGTCATGGAAATCCTGGAAGTGTGGAACTGGGAAAGTCACTTCTTAAATAGCCCACATCGGAAGCCCTATTATATAAATTGGTTCCAGTTTGACATCATATATCATAACATTTATTTATTTACTGCAGTTTTATCTTATCTTCTGAAACCCACAAACTATAAATGGGGAACTCAAAAATCCACACTGCATACATCAGCTGTAGCATTGAGGGTTTCCATGGCAGAGTATGCTGCTCCAGTATGGAGCATATCCACACACGTGAAACAAGTTGATATTGCTGTTAATGAAACCATGTGTATAGTGACATGATGCCTCAAACCTTCACCAGTTGAGAAAATATACCCACTTGTTGGTATCGTTCCATGTAATATCAGGAGAGAAGTAGCAGTGGACACCGAGAGAAATAAGCAAGAAAATTACATGTGACAGTCTCTGAATGGATATGAGCCTCAAGTCCACCGGCTCAGATCCAGGAAGAGCTTTATGGCAGAAACAAACATTCTTGAGGGTACACAAGAGGAAAATTAAATTAGAAGATGAAGGAAGGAACTCACTGGATGAGGGATAATATTAAAGAAGGATATGGCTGAGGAACATGACCTCCCTTATGTCACTTGGAGGACACTGATTAGGCTGAGGGATGGAGTCCCTAAATGCAAGACCAATATGCTCATCTGGTGGCTGCTGGCAGACAACAACATACTGTGTGAACGTGGAGAGATACAGAATCTGGCTCATTTACTGGTCTGCTGATTAATGCCAGAAACATGCACTGATGAGGACTTAAGTTTAGGCAATGACAATGTGAAGAAAGTGACTTCATTTTGGCAGTGCAAAGTTTGATCTGGTCATGAAAGAAGATGATCTCATTTTCTCAGCAAAAAGATGGCAACAGCCAGCATTGAAAATAGAACCAAAAGTATTAACATCATTATAGAAAGCAGGACAGTTAAAAGGCCCAACTGAAAAGCTCAGTTTTCAGTCTTCCGTAAAACAGTGAGAGTGGGAACTATCTGCAACTCCAAAGGTGTCATGGAAAAACCCCGTTCTAACTGTGCTTTTCCCTGATCCCTGTAGCCACTTGATTGCCTAGTGCTTCAAGATGGAGAATGTCGTATGTAGGAGTCCCTGTATATGACATTCCAATGAGAGATAGAAGAATGTAAATTAATTTCGATTGGCTGGAAATCCCCACGTGAGAAGACTAATATCAGGTCAATAAAACCACTATGCAAGAAACTGTTCACTCTCTTTCACCATGGACTAGCTGTGGGAGGGCCTCACATAATATAATTGTGAGTCAGATAGGGCCAGAGGGCCTAGATAACCAGTTAAGTTTTCTTTATTTTTGTACGTAATTTGAATGACTACATTTGCAAGTTTGCCTCTTAGGCTATACTCATTTTCTTAACCTACTTAATAAACCTTATTAATTGAGACTGGAGGTTGATTGGACCATGCAGAGAGTCCACATCTATGCTACCTAATTCTGATTCCCTGCACCCTTGCTAGCCTGGGCCAAGCGGAGCCAAAGGGAACTCATAATTGGGGTTGCCCCATGGAGGAGGAGGAGGCAGAAGCTGCTGGTAAGAAGGCAAGTGGTGAGGTGTGACAGGAAGACATGATTACCCCCACCCCGAAAGGTGGTAAATATCATGACAAAAGGGAGTTAGGAAGTCCTTGAGAGAAACTTGAGGGCTGACAGTATCTTGCCTTGCCCATTTTTCTGTCTTTCCCCCATGTGGATATTTTTAAGAAAAGTGAAGGCTGTAGTCTCTGTATATTATGTATTTCCTTACTTGTAGGTTATTATAACCTCCCTGCCATTTTCTCACATCAAATTATTTTAGTTTATATTTTAGAGCTGAAGTTCAGATACAAGAGGATACATAAAGGCTGCTTTGAACTGCTCCCTGTGGCAGTTTATCACCATGAAGAGAATCTCATGTCCCTGTACTACTACAAAATCTAAACATATTTGTAGTGGTGACATGACAGGGGACTTCTCTGGGCAGGTAAAAATCTATAGATAAATCAGTAAGACTCTGAGCAGTTCTGAAGGGGGCCAGCCATTATGAGACACAATTGAAAGCAGCCTCGACCTGGTGGCTATTTGTGAGGATAGGGGTCCCTTTTCATCATCTTCCTCAAAGGTACACAGTACACTTCATGGAACAATATTACATATTAATGGGCAGTTGTGAAATCTTCCTGCTGCAGGCATTATATTTAGATTCCTGTGAAAGATTGCACTGCCATTCTGTTTAAGCTTACGTTATAAGTAAAAATTAGTTTTGAGTAAACAAGTGGCAGTGGTGAGCAATTATTTACCCTCAGCCCAAATGGTTTCAATAAAATAACAACTCTGGCCTGTTTCCACAATTTAGGAAGCTTAAGCTCACCTACGCAGTTGTTTATTCACTGCAGAAGCCATTCCAAAGTGTGAGGACTAATCTGCTTTATCATCCTTTTTCTTACGTTGTGATACCTCCTGCTTTATTTTGTTTCAGGTTTTTTATTGCTTCTTCCAATTCAGATGCTACAAAGGAGGTATTAATCCCCCCTCTTGTTCCTCTGGTCCAATAGCTTATCCCCCACACCTTTTGACCTTGTGATTTATTCGTCAGTAACTGACTAGATATTTGGACTGCTGTTACTCCAGTATAGTTTTGCTGTGTTTGGGTTTTGTAGGTTATTTCAAGTCACTTTTCAACTTACTTTTGGAGAATTAGACTATTGTTCTTAGTAATAAGCATTATATCAGTAGCCTCAAGCATGTTGAAGAATGTACATACATAAGAATGTGTCTACACACTTACATGTATGCACAAGGTTCACTTAATGTGAACATTCCACTGAAATACAATGTGTTGTACCCTATGAATTTCCAAGCAGAGCACTATAGCTTAGTAGTCCAATGCTTTGTAGGAAGCAAACTATTGGTTCTACCCTGGGCATCTTCAGGAAGGTTGCAAAATGTCAGCCTGAAATCTTTGAGAGTTGCTGCCAGTCAGTATGAACAATACTGGGCTTGATGAAGCAAGGGTCTGACACAGTATAAGGCATATTCATATTGTTTATGATTTAAAATATTTGCAGAATTAAGAGTAAGGGACTCACAAATGATTTTGCAACCCAAACTGAAATGTTTTGTTTCTACCAGATTGAAGATTGGTGGTGGTGGTGGTGGTCATGGCAGAGAGTCCAAAGCTAAATTTTGCTTCTATTTTAATCAGGCTTCTGAATCTGCACATAAAACATCCAGAAGAGGGAGGGTTAAACTATTTGATGATTCAAGCAAGTCAGATTATTCAAAAGCCTGACTACAAGTTTTCATATTAGCAACACATGGCCTTGCTGCAAGGAAATGGGAGAGATAGAAAACTGAATTTGGCTTTCAGCCACCATAATCTCCATTTATTAGTTTGCTTTTATGTGCTTAGTAATGCCTAATGCCTTACTGGTTTCTTCCTGGCAAGCTGCTTCCTTTAAATTATTAGGTGTTCATATAGTGAGGATCAAATATTGCGCCTTTAAAGCACAATAATCAAAATGACTTTTGAAATATATTCAGAGGTCTCTTGGCAAGTCTAATTAAGCAAGCTCATGCAGAAAATACACCTTTTGTATGTTCAACCTTTTTTTCCATATAGCTAGAAAATTTCAGTACAGCAACAAGCAGAAAAATGTTATTTTAGCAAATGTTATTATGCCTGTCTGGACATACTTCAGTTCTGACCCAGCTTTTGTGGTAGCTTGTAGTGTTTCTGCTTTCTCCAATTATATAGAAGATTCCACCAAGAACTCCTTGCATAAGCTTAAAGGTCTTATGTTTCTTGGTATAGTGATTGTGTCCTGACTCCTTACTCAGCTATGAAGTCTACCAGGGAACTATAACACACACACACACACACACACACACACACACACACACACACACACACACACACACACACACACACACACACACACACACACACACACACAAAAGAGGGTCAAAGTAGTTGAGTCTCCAGCTTTACAATTTTTTGTCCCTTGAGAAATGCAGTTCTTTCGAAACTCCATGCAAGAACAATTAGATTTGCAGACAAAGCCTATGTTTACCTCTCAGTGACCAGTCACAAAGCAAAGACAAGATAATTTGCAATTTGCAGAAATGAGGAAATAATTTTTACGAACTGGATAAAGAACTCTCAGAACCATTGTCAATTATATTCTTGAAATCATGGAGGCTGGGTGAAATGTGGGATGACTGGAAGAGAGTTAATCCTGCCCCTATCTCCAAAAACAAGAACCTGGGAAATACAGACCAATGTACCTGACATAATCCAAGAACAAATTGTGGAGCAGATTATAAAGTGGTCACAGAATCTTACTCAGGAAGAGTTTATCAATGGGTATTTCTCAAATCGCGGGGAGGTAACAAATGGGGCTATCACAGGGTCTGGTGCTCTTCAGCATTTTAATTAATGACTTGGATGAGGGAGTGCAGGGAATACTTAGCAAATTTGCATATGACACAAATTTAGGCAAAAGAGCTAATGCAAAATTAGTTACTGAAGCAAATTCAAAAAAGATTTTGATAGGCTCAAGCACAAGACTAAAAACAATAGAATGAAATTTAACAGGGTTAAGTGTGAAGTTCTACACTTAGGGGGAAACAACCAGAGACGCAGTTACAAGAGGGAGGATACTTAGCCAAGTAATACTATAAGAAGAAGGATCTCAAAATTGTTGTAGATTACAAGCAGAAAATGAGCTGACAGTGCAATGTGGTTGCACAAAAAAAGGAAATGCTATTTTAGGTTGCATTAGCAGGAATATAGTCTCAAAATCCTGTTTGGCATTGGTTACAACTCATCTTGAGTACTGTGTCTAGTTCTAGACACCACACTTTAAGAAGGTTGCTAGCAAACTGGAAAAATTCAGAGGAGGGCAACAAGGATGATCGGAGGACTAGAAATCATGCCGAAACAACTGGGCATATGTAGTCTTGAGAAAAAAAGAATGAGGAAAAATATGATGGCACTCTACAAATATTTGAAAGATTGTCATACAGAGGAGGGGCAGCATCTGTTCTCCATCATCAAGAGTTTAGGATACATATTAATGGGCTCAAATTGCAGGAATCCAGTTTTTGGTTGAATATTAGAAAAAAATCTAAGTGTTAAAGCAGTATAACAATGGAACCAGTTACCTTGGGAAGTGGTAAAATGCTCCAATGCTGAGACATTACAGAAAAAATTAGACAACCACTTCTCAGATATACAGTATTTTGATTTGGATGCCAGCATTAAGCACGGGTTTGGATTCAATGGATTTATATTCTCCAAATTCCATTATTCTGTGATTTGATGATTCTATGATAAAGAAATGCCTTATAGCTCTTAAAAGATATTGCTTCTGCTGATGTGGTAACTTTAACCTCTAATATTTATTTCTTCAAAATCTTGGGAGGGGGGGGGCTGCCATCGAATTCTTACATAAAAACTAAAAAAAACCCCACCTTATTTCCAAAGAGGATAATACTTTTTATTTTATTTTTATTTCTGGGACATTATCAAATTTGACACACAGACTGTTATATGCTGCTTTATATATAGTGTATTTCATTATATTTTACCCCTTCTCAAACTTTCCTGTAAAATTCTCTTTCACAACATGTGCTCACACAGTAACACAGTTAAACTCATTAGCAAATGTTCAACTAGCAAATGTTCCTGTGAGTTAGAAGTTTTGTATCCCACTATTTACAAAAGAAAAGAGAGCATTTAGAGCTAATCTGGCTGCAGGAAGCTGTATTGATTTGCATACTTATCTGTCATGTTGATTAATTGCTATGCATCTGAATCTGGTGTATATAAATTCATGCCTTGACATCTCACTCCTATGTCTGATGAAGTGGACTTGATCCACAAAAGCTCACATTAAAAATATAGTGGTTGGTCTTTAAAGTGCCACAACTTTTTTCCCTGATATACATTTTTTAAAATTATGAACACAATTTTATTAACTGGAAATATGCACCAACAATGTGCTTTTGTGCAATTATTAACTTTTTTTAAAAAAACCCATAGCCATGCTAATGCAATAATATGTATCAAATGAGTTCAAAAGTAATTGTAAGTAGCTCCAAATATTTAAATGAGTCTGAAAAGCAAAAATGGGAAATCTCAGCTCCTTAATTCCTGACATCTTTAATCCTATACTGCTATAAAAGCAAGAGTATTGTACCAAGCTAAGAAAAAAACTCCCCTACAAGTAAAAATAATTACAATATGGAAATAAGATGGCCTTCTCTGGATTCAAATAAATTCAATGCAGTTGATATTTTATTAGATAATGAAAGGAATCTTTTCTCTATCTTGACTTTATACATTTCTTATAAGCCTTAATTGTGCTATTCCGGCAATGAATTTTGGAATATGACTTGACAATTTTAGTTTCCCTATTTTTGTAAGAAAGGAGTAGAGCAACAACAGCCATCATTGAGAGCAAGCAATGTCCCTATGTATTTTAGGTAAGACAACCACACCTGTCTCTACAAAAAAGAAGAATGGAAGCAATATCCGAAAAGCAATGTGCAAAGATTTCAGACATCCGATTCTGACTCTTGTCGGAATTGTATGTTTGGTTGGACATCCCGCTACAGTAATTTAGTAGACCCTACAGCCAGTGACTCAACGCCGAGTATCAGGTGGCAGTTAACTAACCTGACTCCCTAAAGGGGCCAATGGGTACAGGCAGATGAACCCCTTTAGGTGGGGTGATGGTGGCCCCCTCAGTGGAGGAAATCCCACTGAAAACCATCATATTGGGCCCAACAGCAAAATTAGCAGAGGATGAATCACTTCACTATTCTGATTCCCAACAGTCATGGAGGTGGAAGAAGCCATGCCAGATGGACTGGCTATGAAGGCACACCTTATTAATATTCTCAAGGTTGTGGCAGTCCATTGCAGTCCCGGTGTTAAATCCTACACGTCACATTTCATCTCTGCTGCAGGAGATGGCTCTTTGATCACCGTGTGTGGTTTGTGGGTCACTTCATGGCAAGCTGAGATCCACCTAAAACAAATTCATGCCAATGACATTTTTCCTGTTTGTCATTGTGAAAATGATTTCCAGGTAAAAGTGTATACTTGGATATGAGTAGCAGCCAATGACAATGCAGGAGCAAAGACTTTTTTTTATCTCAGGATGGCTAGAATCCTTCCGAATATTTACATATGTGCAAGAGGAATCCTGGAAACTGCCATGGCTAATAATGGTTTATTGTCAATGTGCTGGGCACCGGGTTTGCAATCATGCACACAACTGACATGCAACTGACACCTCATCAATTAAATGCAACAACTTCCATGATACTTCTTGGGCATATATGAATATCTAATAAGATTCTAGGCTTTATATGTGAATGCAAGGATATCTGTGTTACCACTCAATGAATGTAAATCCTCTATTGCAAGGAAATGAAAGCGCGGCGCCAAAATGGCCACCGCGCTCTTTGCGGGGGCGCCCCACCCGGACTCAGACATCCGGGTGAGTTAGGGGGCGTGGCCACCCCTCTATAAAAGGGGTGGCCACAAGGAAGACGAGCTGCCATTTTAGAAATAGCGACGGAGAGGAGAAGTTTTCTCCGTCGCTGTTTATCGTAGTCTTCGGCTGTTTAGCCCTTGATACCTTCCCGGCTGGGAAGTGAGGATTAGCGCGCGCAGAGCCTTTTGCTTGCTGGCTGCTGCACGCTTTCGGCACTTGGTTTTGGTCCCTGGCAAGGGATCCTACTCTTTCTTTTTGACGATGCCTCCCAAACGGAAGGCCCCGGCGATGAAGCCGCAGCCAAAGGGGAGGACTTTTTTGAGCCCTGTGCAGGACGGGGGGCAGCTATCAGGTCGGAGGACCAGGGCTGCGCCCCCGCGGCACGGCACTACCCCAGTCTTGCCCACCGATACCGGTGGGGTGATTCAGGCCGGCACTTGGCAGCAGGCCTTGGCTAGCCAGCCTCAGGCTGGCCCCCTCAGGGGCTTCGGCCCCCGGCCCGCAATTGCTGGCCATGGGTCAAGACAGTGGGGGAGGGCCTGGTGCGGGTGCGCAACCCTTTCCTCCTCCGGCCCCTCATGGGCTGGAGTTTTGGGCATGGCCCTATGCTGGCCCAGGCTCTCACTTGGGTGTCCCTATCCAAATTCCTAGTGGGCCTTCCGGCCCACCCGGCCCACCTTATGCTGGGGGATCTGTGGCAGTGGATGCTTTACTAGCACGTTTAGCAGTGCTGGAGGCATCCTTGGGGATTGCACAGCCTCCTATGGGAGGGGGCCCTTCTCTCTCTGCCGGGGGCCCTTCGTGTCCACCGGCTACCTCGACGGCTGCCACACTGCACCAGGCAGCCAGCCGGGTTGAGCTGCTTGAGACGCTCTGGCCTGTGCCTGCCGGTGTCTCGCAGCTCCATGTTCGTCCAGAGCTGCAGACAGGGACCAGTCAGGTGTGGCCACAGAGCTCGATTCCGGTCACGAGCTCCGACACGCGCCGTGGGCTGGAACCCCCAGTGGGGGCGGCTCACGGGGGTGCACCTAGTGAGCATCAGGTTCAAATTAGTGCACCTACATCACAGCCCACTTCCAGTGATGGGGTTCAGTGGCCCTGGCCTCGTCATGTTGAGGCGAGTGGGCATCAGTTACCAGTCTATCCCAGTGCCCCTTGGTTTCAAACTGGCAACGCATTGAGGGTGGGGGTTTCCGCCCCCGGGGCAGTGCCGGGTATTGCAGGGGCTGTACAGGTCCCGCTGCGTATGCCCCAGATACCTAATGTGCCGGTGACGGCTTTGCCGACGGCTGGTTATTCTTTGCCCCTTGGTGATCATTTGTCCCAGGTCACGGGGGGAGTACGTGGATATATTCTCCCTATTGAACCATGAGCCCACTAAGGAGGAGAGAGAGGGACAGGACGAAAGAGACAAAGAGCTGTCCCACCGTCGTAAGCCACCGCGCACGTGGGCCAACTGGTTGCCGGCATATCTTATTTATATGGCGGTATACGTTAGGGCCCGGCCTGATCTGGCCATTCCTATGGTCCAATATTTGGACAATATTTACAGGGCGATGGTGGATTTCCCTGGCCCATCGTGGTTGGCTTACGATGAGGAATTTAGAATGAGGGTGCCCCTACACCCGGAGATGAGATGGGATGAGCCCTGTCAAAAATTGTGGCTATTGTACATGACCCCCATGCATCCGGCGCCTGGGGATAGGTACTATTGTGGCCATGTCATGCAGCAAGGTGCTCCAACACAGGCTCCCCGCCAGCCGGCGGGGCAGGGGGTTCCAGCCCGCTTGCTGTGTTGGAGCTTCTCGGCTAACGGCGTGTGCAATAAGCGGCAGTGCCGATATAAACACGAGTGTCCCTCTTGCACTAGCCCCCACGCCGCCGCCACGTGCCCGCGGGCCGGTGGGTCACGGGGCAGAGGTAGAGGTGGACAGGGAGCGGGCAGAGCTTCTGCTGATAGAGCTAGCCAGTCAAAAGGCCCCCTCCCCAGTTAATGTGTATATGTTGGAGCGATGGCTCTCAACTTATCCAAGGAGGGAGGACGCTAGGTACCTCCTGGAGGGTTTCCAGTGGGGCTTCCGTATCCCATTCAAAAATTGTGGCTATTGTACATGACCCCCACGCATCCGGTGCCTGGGGATAGGTACTATTGTGGCCATGTCGTGCAGCAAGCTGCTCCAACACAGGCTCCCCGCCAGCGGGCGGGGCAGGGGGTTCCAGCCCGCTTGCTGTGTTGGAGCTTCTCGGCTAACGGCGTGTGCAATAAGCAGCAGTGCCGATATAAACACGAGTGTCCCTCTTGCACTAGCCCCCACGCCGCCACGTGCCCGCGGGCCGGTGGGTCATGGGGCTGAGGTAGAGGTGGACAGGGAGCGGGCAGAGCTTCTGCTGATGGAGCTAGCCAGTCAAAAGACCCCCTCCCCAGTTAATGTGTATATGTTGGAGCGATGGCTCTCAACTTATCCAAGGAGGGAGGACGCTAGGTACCTCCTGGAAAGTTTCCAGTGGGGCTTCCGTATCCCATTCAAAGGGGTGCGGGGACCTCAAGATGCCCCCAATTTACTTTCTCTGATGGGTAAGGAGGAGGTGGCTGCCTTGAGTATTGCCAAAGATGTAGAGGTCAAGAGGGTGGTGGGCCCCTTTTCTGTACCACCCTTCCCTAACCTGAAGGTCTCCCCTCTGGGGTTAGTACCTAAAAAGGCCCCGGGGGAATTTCGTTTAATCGACCATCTATGGTACCCGGCGGGTTACTCTGTCAATGATGCTATTCCTGATGAGCTTTGTTCAGTCAGGTATACGTCGTTTGACCAAACCCTACGGATGGTGCGCTCTTGTGGTCCCGGTGCCCTCCGATTACTGCCAGTGCACCCGGGGGACTTTGAGCTATTGGGTTTTAGATTCCAAGGGAAGTTTTATGTAGATAAGGCCATGCCTTTTGGCTGCTCTATTTCATGTTCAGCATTCGAACGTTTCAGCACTTTCCTCCAGTGGGCCTTTGTTCGCAGGTCCGGGTCTCGGTCTGTAGCCCATTACCTCGATGACTTTTTGTTCGGGGGTGAACGGGGCTCGGACACGTGCACGCGTCTCCTCACTACATTTCAGACGCTAATGCGGGAACTGGGTGTCCCTTTAGCGCCCGAAAAGACTGAGAGCCCATCCACTACGCTCACATTTCTGGGTATTGAAATTGACACAGTCGCACAGGCATCCCGGTTACCCATTGACAAGGTCACCCGGATCTCCGCGATGATTTTGGCCTTGCTGGCCAAGCGTAAAGTGTCACTTCATGAGCTTCAGGTACTTCATGGCCATCTTAACTTTGCCTGCAGGGTGGTTACGCCTGGCAGAGCATTTGCGTGGCGCCTATGTGACGCCATGTCTGGCCTGTCAAAGCGCCATCATAGGGTCCGACTGACAAGGGGCATGCGGGCTGACCTTTTGGTTTGGCTTAAATTCGAGCGGGAATTTAATGGGGTCTCCTTTTGGAGATCAGACCTTTTAGTCTCCCCTAGATTCCAAGTACAGTCGGATGCCTCCGGCTCCCTGGGATATAGGATTTACTTTGAAGGGAAGTGGGCTTACGGCCAATGGCCTCCAGCATGGTGGGGCATGGATCGCCTCCGCGATCTTACATTCCTTGAGTTCTTTCCAATCCTGGGAGCTTTGATGCTATGGGGCGAGGAGTGGGCCGATTCAGTGGTCCATTTTTGGTGTGACAATGCTGCGGTAGTGCACATTGTCAACGCTCAGACGTCTAAGTCACCTAGGGTGATGGCGTTGGTCCGTCAATTTGTGCTACGTAGCCTACGCCTGAATGTGCTTTTTAAAGCCAGACATGTACCAGGTATTAATAATGATATTGGTGATGCTTTATCCCGCCTCCAGATCCCCCGGTTCCGCGCCTTGGCTCCGGAAGCAGAGGAATTCCCCTTGCCACTCCCGGCTGAGATTTGGACATTTGGCAAGGAGAGGTGAACCGGGCGATCGGCATGTCTTTGGCACCCCGCACGCGTAAGGCGTATCACCATGCTTTTGTTCAATTTAGAACCTTTTGTGTGCAACTTCAGTTGCGCGAAGTGTGGCCCATTCCAGTTGAACAAGTTTTACAATTTATGGTTTATTTACACAGTCAGGGTTTGGCTCCTCGCACTGTAGCATCCAGGCTGTCGGCACTGGCATTTATGGCCAAGGTGAGGGGTTTTGCTGACTGTGTGAATGATTTCCACATACGACATGTTTTGGAGGGGTGGACACGGGAACGTGGCCGCCGCCCGGACACTCGCCACCCAATTTCACCAGGAGTGCTTACCCACCTTGCACGAGGATGGCATGATCTGTGTTTTGATAAGTATGAGGCGGCTCTTTTTCATGCGGCTACCACGGTGGCATTCTTTGGAGCGCTCCGCATCAGTGAGTTGGTACTACTGTCTAAGGCGGATGCGACTCGTAGGGCACTGGAACTCGACGATGTCTATGTCTCTAATGAGTGGGCTCAGTTGAGGATACGGTCCTCAAAAGTTGATCAGCATGGCGTAGGCAGTGGAGTTAGACTGCTACGATGTTCCATTGCAGACATCTGTCCGGTTGGTGCCCTACAGGAGTTCTTGGTAGTGCGTGGCACGCACCCTGGCCCATTTTTCTGCCACCAGGATGGGTCTCCCCTTACTAAATTTCAATTTTGGAAGGTGACCGGTATGGCACTATCCAGTGTTGGCCTCCCCGGGGCTCGTTACGGCACCCATTCGTTTAGGATAGTTGCTGCATCCACTGCGGCTGCATTTGGGTACTCTGAGGCTGATATACGCCGTATGGGAAGGTGGGGATCTATGCGTTTTGCATTATATGTTCGCCCACTTCAGGTATGAGTACCAGTTAAGTCATTGTTCTCTTTTCTTCTTTTACAGACCCTGTGTGTCCCCACACACCAGTGGCAGTATGGCTGGTGGGCCACAGTTACGTGCACTGGGCAGCGCAGTATGCTGCGGCGACAGAGTGGGGACCCCAGCTTGGACTGCGTGCGACCGCACGCATACGGTGGTACGGTAAGCGCGGAATGAGATGGCGGAAACTGTTGCCATTCCTGTTTTCCATCAGGGATGTTGAACCGCCTGATGTCCTTGTACTGCACCTCGGGGGCAATGACCTCGCCCAGGTCACTGGCATTTCTTTAAAATTCACGATTTGCAGTGACCTAGCTTATTTGCATTATGTATGGCCGTCCACAAGGCTGCTATGGTCGGACATCATACCGCGTCATGCTTACAGGGGAGGTATTGACCTCCGTGCCCTTGACTGCGCTCGCCGCTCGGTGAACAGGGCTGTTGCCCGGTTCTTGGCAGACAAGGGTTTGGGGATGGTCATCCGACACTCTACCATTAGTCTCCAAAATTATGATCTTTATGCAGGGGATGGGGTCCACCTGTTGGCTAGAGGTATGAACCTCTTTTTGGAAGATTTGCAAGCAGGCCTGTTGACCGAGCTGACGGTCTGGGGGGGGGGGTGAGTCTTCATTGAAGCCTCCCCGTGTGGCGGGTAGCACTGGTAAGGTAAAGATTTATGACCCATAGGTATCCGGCAGGTTCGCAATTGACTGGCCAAAGTGCGGCGCCAAAATGGCCACCGCGCCCCCCACCCGGACGCAGACATCCGGGTGAGTTAGGGGGCGTGGCCATCCCTCTATAAAAGGGGTGGCCACGAGGCAGACGAGCTGCCATTTTAGAAGTTTTTTCCTCCACCCCCTCCCTAGTGAACAGTGTGATATTTTGGTTGCTTCGGGGCCGGGTGGGAATTTTTGGCCTGAACCTACAATTGGCTCTTGGGTTCTGGCTTTTTTGCCCATCCCACACTGTTGCTAGTGTTTGACAAAGGGGTTTTCTTTGACTTTGGTCACTTTAGGCGGGTAGCACTGGTAAGGTAAAGATTTATGACCCATAGGTATCCGGCAGGTTCGCAATTGACTGGCCAACACTTAGACAGGTACAGGTGTAATAACTTTGACCGGTCAACGACGAACCAGGCAAGGGGTGATGGCAGGAACTTTTCAGCATGCATCACCCCATGATTTGACGGATACACGTCAGAGTGTGGGGTCAGTAGATAGTTTATTGACTTCGGCCAACAATTTGTTTGTGTCAACAAACAAATTGATACAAAATGGATACATTGTAGCCAATTGCCATTGGCAATTTTCGGAGGAACCTTACCAGTGTTACTGCGGCCTGCTTGCCTTAAGAATTACAATTGGATGAGTACACCAATTGAAAGTTATAATTCGGACTAGGGCATTATTCAATAAAAGTGGCCCAATGCCTTTATCCATATACCGGTGTCTGAGTCTTTCTTTGGGGGGTGCGCCTGCAATGATCTTTGCTCTTGATTTTTACATTCCAGCTTCCTCTCTCCAGTACTTACAATTCCCTACCAGCTTATTCAAAGAATGTGTGTAACAGTCTGCCCACTGAGGCAAAACTCCATATTCTTGATGAAGGGAGCCTGTAATCTGTGAAATGTTTTACCAGATCAAATGTGATGCTTTGGCAACACAAGATTCCTTGTTTCTTCTGCAATAGATCAACAAGGCTATTGCTTTGAATAGTCTTATTAAACAATAATGCACACTTTAATTGGAAGTGTGGTCTTATTACTGTTAAATCTGCATTGGCTGTTTTCTGCAAGTGTACTACTAAAATGCAAAAACACTTCAAAATCTGCCTGCTTCAGTATAAGTGCAAGGGGAGATGGTATTAAAAAGAATCATCCTAAATATGTATGGGATATGCTGTGAAAATTATGGAGTATCTTTTGCCATAGTTTTGCAGGGAAATGACTTAACGAATGACATTCCCTATTAACCTAACAGTTAAATCTGGACAAAATATACATAAAAATGAAATAAAACAATTAGATATCACTTAACACGGTTCATTATTATTAATTCATTTAGTATTCATTGTAACTACGCTAGTCATAATGAATTCATTGGATATTAATGTGTAGATGTGCTGCAGCAATTTCTGCATAATGCAGTTTTAATTCATATTTCATTAGCATAAAGCAATACCAAACTATATATTCATTATTCTTTGTAAATAATAATGAATCCTTAAACCACTGCATTACATCCTATTTTTGCTACACATTTCAGTTATTAGGGGTTAGCAGTACTCATATGCACATGCAAAACACACACAAGATATTTTCCCACATCACAGAAGACATTTGCTTTTGATATTTGCCTCTTTGTATGGCAACACATGATTCATCCACACAGTTCAAGAGAGAAAGGGATAATTAATAGAGCTTCACATCAGCTCTGGACAAATGGTAATTTCAAAGGTGGGTTGTGGGTGTTTAAAATATTTTTAGGTGTCTTGGATTACACTGTGCTTCCCAACCTGCTTTTAGAATGGTTTGAGACCTCCTGCTCATGCCGAAAATCTAGCATTCATAGTATTGAAGCATATTAAGATTTTAAAAAATATGTGTTGAAAAGCCAAGGGAAGGAAACAGAAAATAGCAATGGCACATAGGCTAGAAATTGAGCTGGAGCCATATGATAACAATGGAGGAGATGGATAACTTTATCCCCAGTACAGACCATGACGTTTCTGACACTCTGCAGAACAGAGAAGAGCAAGTGGCAGAAGCATAGGGCTACCCATGCCCACCCCTGGCCATTGGAGGTTCAGGCTGCTTCTGTAACTATATCCTGGTTCCCCCCCCCAACCAGATTTTGATTTTTAACTCCAAAAGCACACACACACCTTGTGAATGAATTTTAAAAGAAAATTATTAGAGTGTGGGGAGTCCCAAGGGCATTGAGGGCCCTTTGAAACACGAGAAAGCTGTTCTCCAAGAGGGTGTGAGGGGACTTTGTGAAACAATTTTTAAAAATGTTTTGGGGAAATCTATTTTGACATAGATCAGTGATGGTGAACCTTGGCACTCCAGCTGTTCTTGGAATTCAGTGCCCAGAAGCCTGGGAAGCCCGGGATTTCAGCCTCCCTTCTTGCCTCTCCTTTGGCAAATAGAGAGGGGTGGTGGGGAAGTGGTGCAGGCCAGGCTCTGCAGGGCGGGGCTTTCCTTTGATGGTGTGCGTGCTAGGAGAAAGGCTTCATGTCACAGGTTTACCTACACTGCTCTAGTACATATGTAGGTATCATGCAAAAAAAAACCCCCTCAAAAGATAGTCCTTCCTACAGGCATAGAAGCTGAGTCATTACCTACTCAGTTAATTTCTCTTCCCTCCTCTATCACCTTCTCCACGTGGAGATAGCTTATCTGGGAATGAGAAACTCCTGCTAAAATGTAGGCAGTATAGACAATCAAAAACTCCAGTTTTCTAAGGTTCTTGCTCATGTGTGGAATCTACTGTATTTTACAGACCATAAGACACACCTGACCATAAGATGCACCCAGTTTTAGAGCATCCAATCCCCGTCTTCCTTTCGCAGAAGGCAGGCGAGGAGGTCTCCATGCCTTCTGAAAAAGGAAGGTGCCGATCGGATGCTCCGATCCCTGCTTTCCTTTTGCAGAAGGCAGCTGAGGGGGTCTTCCTGCCTTCGGCAAAAGGAAGGCAGGGATCTGAGCATCACGCCCGGAGTGAGTGGAGAGGAGGAGGAGGAGGTGGGTATGGTGTGGTGGGGAGGTGGGCACAACAGTCAGACTATAAGACACACCCTCATTTCCCCCCACTTTTGGGGACAAAAAAGTGTGTCTTATGGTCCGAAAAATACAGTACATACAAATAGGAATTTCTCCTCTTAAAACACATCCATGTGCACATAGTGATATGGAGAAGGGGAAGGCTAATAATTTTTTTCTAAGTATGATAGGAACTAAGTAGGCAATAGCTGAAAAGGACACTAATCAGTCTAGGCTGCTCCTTCATCCAGACCTTTCTGTAGGCACAGGGCATCTCTGCTAAGTAAATGTGTGAACTTGGACAAGGAAAATCTCCTCCGCTTTGCAGGCGCACCCACCCAAAGAAGACTCAGACACCGGTATTGGATTAAAGGCATCGGGCCACTTTTATTGAATAATGCCCTAGTCCGAATTATCACTTTCAATTGGTGTATCATCCAATTGTAATTCTTTAAGGCAAGCAGGCTTCAGTAGCACTGGTAAGGTTCCACCCTAAATGCCAATGGAAATTGGCTACATGTATCAATTTGTATCAATTTGTTTGTTGACACAAACAAATTGTTGACCGGAGTCAATATACTATCTACTGACCCCACCCTATGATATGTATTCGTTCAAATATCAAGGTGATGCAGGCTGTGAAGCTCCTGACATCACCCCTTTCATAGTTCGCCCTTGACCGGCCAAACCTGTTTCCCCTGTACATATCTACGTGTTGGCCAGTCAATTGCGAACCTGCTGGATACCTATGTGTCATAAATCTTTACCTTACCCAGTGCTACCTGCCACATGGGGAGGCATCCATGATGACTCACCCCCCCCCCCCCCAGTCCGTCAGCTCGGTCACCAGGCCTGCTTGCACCTCATCCAGAAAGAGGTACATACCTCTAGCCGACAGGTGGACCCCATATCCTGCCTACAGGTCAAAATTTCTGTAAGCCTATCCTCATATATCTACTGGCTGTGCCCAAGCCGTTCTCAGCAAGGAACCGGGCAAAAGCCCTGCCCACTGACCGCCGAGACGGTCCAAACCACGGAGATCCATGTCTCCTCTAAATTGGTGTCTCGGCACGATGTTAGACCATAGCAATCGCGTGTACGGCCATAAATGATGTAAAACACCAGTCACTGCACCTCGACATCTTAAGGAAAGGTCAGTGATCCATGTGAGATCATCGCCGCCGAGGTGCAGCATAAGAACATCAGGCGGTCCAGCATCCCTGATGGACATCAGAAATGGCAACAGTTCCAGCCCTCTCGTGCCACGCATACCATACCACTACATACGTGCAGATGCATGCAGCCCGAGCTGGGGTCCACACTCTGTCGCCGCAGCATATACTGCTGCCCAGTGTACATAGCTGTGGCCCACCAGCCCCACTGCCACCGGTGTGCGGAGACACACAGGATCTGTAAAAGAGGAGAAGAGGTTAAAGACATAACTAGGTACTCATACAGTGAGGGGACGTACATATAGGAAAAAATATGTGCACCCCCCCGCATGCCCCCATATATCCGCCTCAGAGTATTCAACGAAGCCACGGTCAATGCAACGCCTATCCTAAATAAATGGGTGCCATAACGGGCCCCACACTGTGAAGCGCGGTACCGGTCACCCTCCAGAACTTAAATTTGGTAAGGGTAGACCCATCCTGGTGGCAGAAAAACAGGCTAGGGCACGCAGCAGGCACTGCCAATTGCATGTAGGGCACCAACCGGAATGATGTCAGCAAATGTACGTCATAGCAGTATACACCACTGCCCACTCCATGCTGATTGGCCTTTGAGGGACGAATCCCCAACTGTGCCCACTCTTGTTTGATATACTCATCTTCGAGTTCCAGTGCCCTACAAGACACATCCCCCTTTGACCATGGGACCAGCTCGCTGAGTCGTCGAGCTCCAGAAAAAAGCTACAGCGGTAGCTGCATGAAAAGAGACTCCTCCTACCTACTGCAATATAGTCTATGCCAACCTCGTGCAAGGTGGGTCAGAATATCTGTGAGAATAGGGCGACGTGTGTCAGGCGGCAGCCACGTACACGTGTCCACCCCCCTAATACATGGCGTATTCCGAAGATCCTCACATAGTCAGGAAAGCCCCATGCCTTGGCCATGAGTATCAATGCTTAAAGCCTGGTGGCTATGGTGCGTGGAGCCAAACCAGATCATAAGGGCAGACTATACATTCTAAAAACCCAGTCGACCAATGTCGGCCACATTTCGGGCAATTGCCTTGTCCAACAAAAGGCTCTAAAGTGAAGGATTGGATGCTGATGCGCAGTGCGCGTGCGAGTTACCAATACATGCCATTTGCCCGGTTCACGTCTCTTCGCCAAATGACCATATCACAGCCAGGAGTGGAGAGGGTAGCTCACAAGTGTCCGGAGCCCAGCCGCAGAACCGGGCGATCTGCAGGCGGGGGAAAGCATAAGCAATATCGTTATGTTTAGCCCAATAAGTGCCTTAAAGCGCATGGAGCCAAGAACAATATGCGAGCTGAGGCCATGACTCCGGGGGATTTAGACATTCGGGCATTGACAATGTGCACCACCGCAGCATTTCCACACCAAAAGCGGGGCACAGAATCAGGCCACCTGTCCCCCAGAGCAAAAAGGGTACCCAGAATTGGGAAGATTTTTATTTTATTTTTAGAAACATAAGATCGCGTAAGTGATCCGTGCCCTGCCATCCCCGGGGCCAATGACCATAGGCCTTGTCCTTAAATAAATTCCCCCCACACCAGGGAGCTGGAGGCATCCGACTGTACTTGTAACTGGGGCTGACCAGAAGCTCAGACCTCCCGAGGCGACAGCCTGGAAGTCCTGTGGTAATATGAGCCAAACCAACAGGTCCACTCGTAAACCCTTAATCAGCTGTACCCTGCGGCTTCGTTTAGCGAGACCCGCCATAGCATGACCCAGACACTAGGCGAAAGCACTGCCTGGTATTACCACTCTGCAGGCGAAGTTGATGCGGCCCTGCACCACGTATGACTCTCTGAGAGGCACCTTCCACTTGGCAACATTGCTACAGCGCAGCAGGGGCCGCTCACCTTGACCGACAATTTGGTCACCTGGCCCTCTTGCACGTCATTCAAAAGAGAGGTGCCTCCACTCGTTGACAGGTGAACCCCATCTCCAGAAGACAGGCCAAATTCCTGTAACCCTATCCCTAGACTACAAATGGCTGTCCCCGAGGCATTCTAGATAAGGAACCAGGCAACAGCCCTGTTCACTGACCTTCAGGCACGGTCCGATCACTGGGACAAAGTGTCGCCCATGATATTGCATCGGCATGATGTATGACCATAATAATCGTGTAGACGGCCATAAATGGCAAAGAAACGCCAGGTCACTGCACTCGGAAGTCTTTAAGTCCGGGCCAGCAATCCATGCAAGATCACCACCTCCGAGGTGCAGCATTAAAACATGTGGCGGCCCCGCATCCCCAATGGACATCAGGAATGTCAACAGTTACCGCCACCTCTATGCCGTGCACACCATACCATTGCATACGCGCAATTATGCATCGTCCGAGATGGGGTCCCCATTCTAACAAAGTGGCATACTGCGCCGCCCCAGTGCACAGAGTTGTGGCCCACAAGCCACACCACAACCCGTGTGCGGGAACACACAGGGTCTGTAAAATAAGGAAGGAGAATAGAGGGCAAACAAGACACTCATTCAGTGAAGGGACGAATAGATAGAGAAAATTGGGCAAATCCACACCTTCCCATGCAACATATGTCAGGCTCCGGGCACCCAAATGTAGCCGCAGCTGATGCGGCGCCCAAACAGGAGGAATGGGTACCAATTCTAGTTCGGTCAGGGTAGACCCGGCCTGGTAGCAGACGACAGGCCAGGGCGTGAACCACGTGCTGCCACAAACACCTGTGGGGAAGAACCATACAGATGGCAGTGCCAGGCTAGTACCCTCTCCTGGCTGATCGGCCCTTGAGGAGCAAAGCCTCACCAGAGCCCACTCCTGAGCAAGCAACCCATAGTCTAGCGCCAGTGCCCTGCAAAATATGTCCCCCGTTGAAGGTGGCAGCAGCTAACTCAATCTGAGAGCTCTAGATCAAGGTACATTTGGTTGCCCAAAAGTGGACTCTCCGCACGCAGCATAAGCGTTGCCACGTAAGAGTCACATACAGTAACCACACTTGCTAACAGGAGTCGTTGCTGGCATCTCAGGGTGAGGGGCTAACCATGATGGGCCAGGGAAAACAACCCTGGCCCTGCCATCATTGTCCAAGCACTGTACCATTGGAATGGCCAAATCAGGACGGGCCCTCATACATCCTGGCATGGATGCCCAATAGGCCGGCAACCAATCGGCCCCATGGGGGGGGGGTGCAGCGGCAGGGCAACTCCTTGACCCTGTCATCCTGCCCCTAATGCCCTAATGGGTGTGTTCACAATGCAGGAGGGGGAAACGTGAATATATTCACCAAACCACAGAGCCTAGCTAATAGCTCAGTACAAGTGGTCACCCGGGGGCATAGAGCAACTGGCCGACAGCAGAACCACCGTTGGCACTGATTGTAGTGGATAAACACATAACCGGCCCTAAGGGCCCAGAGAAATTAACTAAAAGCATAGGGGCGGTCACCCCAGTAAGAACCAGAGTGTAATTGGCCTGCTGAGACCATGGCCACTATACCCCCCTCCCAGCATGACAAGCTAGTGTCAGAGGTGTGCTCATTTGACCAGGATACTCACTCGGTGCACCCCCACGAGCCGCCCCCACTAGGGGTTCTGGCCCGAGGTGGGCGTCGGAGTTCGTGATGGCCATCTCGCTCTGTGTTCATGTGCGTCCCGGCCGGATGGGGAGCCGCAAGGTGCCAGCCTACGCTGGCCTGATGGCCTCCGGCAGCTCAACCCTGTAGGCGGCCCACAGTGCAGCCATGGCCAGCATGTGGGCCAGAACCGCCTAGTTTTCACGCCCACCATCCGAGGTGGTGGAGCAATGACCATTGATGCCTCCGTTGCCGAATTGCAGGCAAGGGAGCATCCGCAACATCTAACCCACCAGGACAAGGTGGGCTGGATGGGCCGGATGGCCCCACCGGGTAATTGATATGGGATAACCGATGGTAATTCCCAGCCATAATAGGGGCATGCCTAATAATACGGCCCATGAGGGGCTGGAATGACGGTGGGGCGGAAACCCACACCGTGCCCAAGTGGGCCGCTATGCCCAAGCCGGGCAAATAAGGAGTGGGGGTAAGAACCCCAGTGGGACAGGCCTGTGCCACCCCCCGCCTGAGCCCTCAGCCTGAGCTCATTGAAACTGCGGGGTTGCCATCCGAGCCCTCCAGCCCGATGGAACGCACAAAAAATAGGGGGTGGGCTGAGGCCAAGGGAGAACAGTGAAACATTCCGTTCTGCAGCACTCCGGAATCGAACCGCTGAATTTCAGCCTCCCAGTCAGTCTCCCGGGCAGCCTCTTAGCCACCTGAGCCACTGCAGTCTAGTGCTGCGAACGAAATCGAGCCTCTTACAAAGAGGCGAGCAAAGCTAAAAGGAAGCCTCGAACAGAGGCTAGGAGGAGAGGAAGCGACGGAGCAAACTGCTCCGCTCCGTCGCTTCTAAAAGCAAATCAAGCCTCTTGCAAAGAGGCGAGAAAGCTAAAAAGACGCCTCGAACAGAGGCTAGCAAAATCAAGCCTCTTGCAAAGAGGCGAAAGGGGGAGGAAGTGACGGAGCAAACTTCTCTGCTCCGTCACTTCTAAAATGGCAGCCAGGCTGCCTCATGGCCACCCCTTTTGAAGAAAGGGTGGTCACGCCCCCTAACTAACCTGGATGTCCGAGTCCGGGTGGGTGGGGGCCCCGCAAAGAGCACGGCGGATATTTTGGCGTTGCACTTGCATTCTATTTACATCCACTTCTTATAAGTGAATCTCTAAAACAAACAATGATAATTGTATTCCTCATTTCCATTAGCAGTTATATGGAGACACTGGATTTTGAAATTAAAAAACAAAGTGTATTTCTCCCCTTCCAAATAGAAATGTATTACTATGTGTTCATAATCAATAATTATTCATTCTGAGTCTATAGCTATGACAGTTATGAACATTTAGTTATTAATATCAAAGGCTCCTCTTCTCCTCTAGGAAGTGAATGCAATGTTGACTGCTTATTTGGATATCTCTTGGGGAGACAAATTCCAGCAACAGTTCTGAATTTAATATTACTTTTAACTCTCTACAAAAAGGATCACCTCTAGATAAGGTGAATTATATAATTCTGTTATTTCTGCAAAGTACCTTTAAAGTAGAAATATTTACTGTACAGTACATTCTGATAAGAACAGGTGGTACATGAAGAACAAAAGTGGAAGTTTAAGGGTCATGGTGACTGTACATTTTTCTCTTCACAAAGAGCTCAACAAAAAGGGCTGTCCCTTTTTTTGGAAGGGAGGAAATGGGAGGTGAATTTGCACTACCCCTGATGTCGCAGTGTAACTGGAACTAAGCAGGAGAGTTTAGATATCAGACAGGAAGACAAACTGAGTGATCCAAGAGGGAAGACCCAACTTTCAGGAAGTGTACAAGACATGAGATAGGAAGGTTAGAGAGAGTTATGAATTGAAAGTAAATGTGCTTAAATAAAGTTATAAGTCTAACATAATTCTTGCTTGATTCTTAGTGATAACAAATATCAACTGCCACATCTGCCAAATCTTCATGAAAGTCATAGATGTACTACATTAGGATCACAGAATAATCACTAGTAGATTACTGTATAATAATAAAGCACATTATTCAAGCAACTACTCAAGAATAAAATCCCATTCTTCCTCCTCATCACCATATTTTCTTGCACACAGAGGTTAATGGCTTAAATCCCATTGCTTGCTCTAACTAGATAAGACTCATTACATGAATAGAATTTACACTAAGGTTGGTTCAGCAGTTATCTATTCTTTTCAGTACTAGCAGTGGGATTTAGGTCATCATGTTGGCATGTCCATCTCCATGGTACGCCTAAGTAAATAACAGCATAATAGTTTCAATAGCAGACAACTGGGTAGTTAACTCCTTGCTTATGGTCACACCTTCTCTGGTCACCTCCAGACTAGATTATTGTAATTCGTTTTACATGGGGCTGCCCCTGATGACCATCTAGAAGCTGCAACTGGTGCAAAATGTGGCTGCCCACATGTGATAGGGTATGGTCATTATGCCCATGTCTAATCTCTGTTGTGGGAGTTGCATTGACTGCCAGTGTGCCTCCGGGTGCAATTCATGGTGCGTCTCATGGGCTGAAGGCTGAAGCCTTGAACCCGGATATCCGGGTCAAGGCGGAGGGAGCCCTCTGGCAGGGTATACATAGTGGCGCTGCCTGCCATCGGCTAAAAAAAAAGTTTTTAAAAAAGTTAAGAAAAAGAAAAAAATTAACACACCACGGCCTGGAACCCTGCCAGCACCAGGCCCCAGATGGCAATCCTCCTTGCCCCCCCTCCCCCGATTGTGGCACTGGTACTGTAATACACATTTAATATAGTTCAGCTTTCCATAGAAGATGGTGGAAGGAGCTCACTGGATGAGGGACAACATTGAAGGAGGATATAGCTGAGGAACTCAACCTCCCCTAAGTCACTTGGAGAACCCAGAATAGGTTGAGTGTTGGAGTCCCTGAATGCAAGACCAACATGCTCAAGTGGGGGATGTACACTGTGTGAATGTAGAGAGATACAGAATCCTGCTCATTTACTGGTCTGCTGATTACTGCCAGAAACATGCACAGATAAAGGCTTAAGTTTGGCAGATGACAAAGTCAAGAAAGTGGATTCATTTTGGTAGTCCCAGTTTTGATCAGAACATGAAAGAAGAATCTGAAAGAGGCATCCCCTTTCATAGCAAATGAGAGGAGTGTTGTGTGTAAGAAAGATGATGAAAAAGCCCTACCCGACCAAGAAAATGAACCAAAAACCAAATGAACATTCCCGCTTTGCACATCCTTAGCTGACACCCATATTAGTGACTAGACAAGGTAAAGCCTCACTGATTCCACTTAGTCTACTTTACATATGGCTAGATGTGTGTTCAAGCTTCAGTTATCCCCACACTAAAAATGAGAACTAAAACATCCCCAAAGACCAAAACAATCATTTAGCAAAATAAGATAAGGCAGAAGAACATCAAATCTATGGTAGCAAACAGATTTTATATTTTCAGTTTTGAAAGCATAATATCTGGGTTTTTAAAAAATCATTGTATTAATTATAAGATGCTTAGAAACTTTGAGATACTCTAAGAGAATACTTGAACCTGCTACCAATTCTCTTCCCACTCTCTTTTCATCACAGATCACAAATAAAAACACTAAATCTAAACTCTCAAAGGAAGAAAGGTAACATCAATGACACACAGAAATATTTGCAGCCAATCTGATCCACCAGGAACAGTGGGGAAGATCAATAAAGTGAACTCTGAAGATGCAACCTTTCAGGTCTCAAAGCCTGGCAGCTCTTTGTTGGTCCAATAAAAGGTATTGCTTTAATCTCCCGTACTTTGTCCGCTAAGGAAAAATTAAAAGTTCAAGGCTCAAGTTCGAGCTATGAGTGCTCCTTTTCTCGTATGTTTTGTTTCATCCCCAATAAAGGCACCCTCTCGTCTTTCTCCTTGACAGATCATAATTTTGTAAGGCATTTTCCAATGTTAACTATTTCCTTTCCTCACACTTTCCAATTCAAACACTGTTTCAATCTCTCACTCTCTGGAGCAGAATAGCCCTGCCTACTTCTAGTGAAGCATAACTAACCATATGTTTAGGTCAAGGCCAAGACTTTTTGCTACTTGGCACAAAGACTATGGCGATACAACTTCTGAATTTCAGTCCATGTACAGAAACCAGTCAAACTGTGACTTAATAATAATAATTTTGTGTCAGAAATTATTCTGGGTTGAAATGATTTTTGTGGAAGAAACTCTGCTCAGGGAACACCCAAATGAGGCTTCTTTCATGTCCCCAAGAACTGGGACAGAGACGGGCACTCAATCCAATTTGACTTGAAGTTTGTTTAATACTTGCAATGAGACAGGATTCTTAACCGTACCTGTGGCAGAAAGCTAGTACAGGGAGTCCATGTTGTTCAGTCGCACAGTCGATTCCGACTCTTTGCGACCCTATGGACCATCGCTCTCCAGGCACCTCTGTCCTCCACCATCCTCCTTAGTCCACACAGCCCCGTGCCCATTGTGTCTACAATACCATCTAGCCATCTCATCTTTGGCCGTCCCCTTCTTCTTTTGCCCTCCACCTTCCCCAGCATCAAGGCCTTCTCAAGTGAATCCTCTCTTCTCATTTGATGTCCAAAATACTTCAACTTCATCTTTGTTATTTGTCCTTCTAAGGAGCACTCAGGGCTAATCTCTTCTAATATTGACCTATTTGTTCTCCTCGCTGTCCAGGGGACTCTCAAAACTCTCCTCCAGCACCACATCTCAAAGGCATCTATTTTTCTTCGCTCAGCCTTTCTAATGGTCCAGCTCTCACAGCCATACATCACCACCGGAAATACCATTGCTTTGACTATGCGGACCTTTGTTTGCAGTGAGATATCTCTACTTTTCACTATGTTCCCCAGGTTTTTCATAGCTTGTCTCCCAAGAATCAGTCGCCTTTTTATTTCATGGCTGCAATCCCCATCTGCAGAGATCTTGGATCCTAAGAAAGTAAAATCTGTTACTGCTTCTACTTCTTCCCCATCTATTTTCCAGGGACTTATAGCGCCTGTTGCCATTATCTTGGTTTTCTTGATATTGAGTCTCAGGCCAGCTTTTGCACTCTCTTCTTTCAACCTAATCAGGAGCTTCTTTAGGTCTTCTTCACTTTCTGCCATTAGGGTGGTATCATCTGCATATCTCAAATTGTTGATGTTTCTCCCAGCAATTTTGATCCCATATGGTGATTCCTCCATCCCTGCATTGCGCATTATGTGCTCTGTGTATAAGTTGAATAAGCAGGGTGACAGAATGCAGCCTTGTCTTACTCCTTTTCCTATTCCAAACCACTCCGTCATTCCATACTCTGTCCTAACTGTTGCTTCTTGACTCATGTACAGATTTCTCATGAGACATATGAGGTGTTCTGGTATTCCCATCTCTTTAATTACTTGCCACATTTTGTTGTGGTCCACACAATCAAAGGCCTTGGTGTAGTCAATGAAACAGAAGTAAGCTTGTTTCTGGTATTCCTTTGTTTTCTCCATGATCCAACGTATGTTGGCAATGTGATCTCTGGTCCCCCTGCCTCTTCTGAATCCAGCCTGCACCTCTGGTAGTTCTCTTTCTACATGCTGCTGTAGTCTATCCTGCATTATCTTGAGCATCACTTTGCTGGCTTGTGGGATGAGCGCAATTGTTCGATAATTTGAACATTCTTTGGCATTGGAGTCCATATCTACTTGTATCCCATATCTGAGAGTAAACAAAAGAGAACAGCAAAACAACAACAACACACATTTAAATACAGGAGGTAGTTTTTAAGTTGCCACAACATTTTTTGTCCTTTTTTTTGCTATTCTGTTTTGTTTACTCTCAGATATGCTTGTACAGACTAACACGGCTACAACTTCAAACATTAAATCCCATATGTTACTCTGTCCTCCAGGAGAGAAATGATGTTTATGAAGAAAATGTCATGAAGAGATGAAGACCCTCCCAGTCCCATGTGACTTCTCTTTCTACCCACCCACCTTGGTGGCTGCTAAAGCTGCTACTGGAGAGTGCTGGAAGGGTGGGGATGTTGATCTCAAATGGCTTAGTATTTTCTCTTTAGCTTGCCTTTCCCATCTACTGTCTTTGAAAGAGAATGGGCAGCATAATTTATGAGCAAATTTGGCACTTGGGGAAGCCTTCACTTACCCGAGTAAGAGATGAAGAATAGACTGAGAGGGGAGACCCAGATGGGAGATGGGGAAAAGACTGCCTACCAAGGTGTGTAGACTAGTGGTGGAAAGCCTTTGTGTTGAATTGTGATCTTTTTGGCCATGCTATCTTTGTTGTGAGAAATTCAGTGAAATAGGGAAGGCACTGTCTCCATGTTGGACTTTACTCTGTCTCCTCCTAGAAAACGTTAGTTTATTCTTATTCTACTTACTACCATATTATTATATTATTGGCAGGTCCCCCATAAGATGGGAAGGCCTGATCATGAAAAGTTTTGGTTGAACCTGGAGAAGAAGAGCGCAAGCAGCGAAAGGAATGGAAAGCGAGTTGCAACCAGCAAGTTCTTATCCCTTATCCTCAATCTTAAAATTGAGGAACTTATCCTCAATCGAGGAATGTTATTACATATTTATCGACTGATGCAATAATTATCTGTAATTGTGCTAACTGTTTTTGAATTGTAATTTTTTGTTTTTTAAACAGTTCTTTTTAAATATTGTTTGAGCTTCTTTAGGCATTATTGAGGAAAACAGCAGAAGAGAGATGAGAAGAACTGGGAGATTCAGCTGCCACTTCTGCATCTCAAGCTTTACCATCCAAAGCAGTCACGTCACTCAGGCTAATGATATGACTTGCCTGACACATGTAATAACAAGGGACTATGGTTGGCATTGTGCCTCTCTGTCCATGAGATGACACTTTCAACTATTCAGTATGGCCTGATAATTATACTGATGTTTGGATGCACCCATATCCTACACAGTTCTTCCTTCCCCATAACTATGAGTATGGAGAGCTTTTTCTGTATAGAAGAAGCTTCCTTGGTCTGTCTGTGTGTGCGTGCATGCATGTGTGCATGTGAGCACGTGCGTGCATGCTGGTCATACATTTATAAGAACAGAATTCTAGAGTCTAATTTTAAGAACAACTTCTTTGAGTGTCTTTATGTGAAATATGAAAAAAATGCAGGCTTCAGAAGTTAGCAGAAATTAGCTTCTGGCAGTGAAATTCTAGGTGTCTGTGTTCAGAGATCTTTATATATCTTCGTACATTTCTATTCAAAACTAAGCTAAACTGTATTAAATGTGTATTACTCCCAAGAAAGTGGGTACAGAATTGCAGTATCTGAACAGTTTCACTTGTGCTCTGAATCACAAAGGCAAAGTACTACACATAGCTTTTGGTAGAGGGGTGGAATTTGACCATTCCCCTTTGATGCAAACAAAAAAGCATTAAGAGATCAGCTCAGGCTCACCCCCCTCCTGGATAAGAAAAAAAAATCAGTCTGAATACTCCTTGCTGCTGCTGCTGCTTCTGTGTCTAGGCCAGATGGGAAACTGCCAAAATGAAGCCACCTTGCTTAAAGAAAACAAAATATTTTACTTACAGTACATCTTTTGTTCTTTTTAAAAAAAATTAGTACAGCAGTACATCTCCACACATCTATGTTCAGAGAATGGAAAAATAGAAGAAGGAGGAAAGGCAGATAATAAAGAAACAGCAAGAAGGAAAGAGAAATTTCAAGATATTTGAGGCATGGGAGAAAAGCACAAGTTAGTTTCAGATAATACCTGGGAACTAGAAGCAAACAGGGCATGTTCTTTACTTGATATCTGATGTTAAAGGAGAAGTATGCAAGTTGTTGTTTTTCCAGAAAACATACAGTACTCAGTCTAGAGCAAGGGTAGACACAGTGTGGCCTTCAAGATGTTGTTTGACACACTGCTAGTCAATGTGGTGGTCAATGCTAACAAAATGATGGGAATTGCAGTTGAAAAATCATTGTAGGTCCACTCTTAATCCACCTTTACACTGGAAAATCAAACCTATTTACTTAGGAAAGCTCTGCTTTCAATAAGTCATTGCTGAGTGAGCTGGAATTTACCTCCAGCTGGCTAAAATCATGAGAGTCCTGTGTGGAAGCCGTTTAAGGTTAACTTCTATGCAACTTTCCTTTCCTCAAAATTTCAGCCAAATCCTGGGGGAAATACATTGCAAGAGTTATAACTCAGCAAGACTGTTTTGTTTTGAGAATGTGTTCCATTAAACTTTCAAACAATATGAACCTAAAACACAATTGAGGAAACCCCCCTCCCAATCTAAATATGATGGTAATATTTTTTTCAGGACCCCAGTATATTGCATTAAGTTTCACTGGTAGCACAAGGCCTTTACAAAAGAAAAGGAAATTTGTATATGAAGAAAAAGATGTTTGATGTGTAGTTAAGTCATTGCACTGATAATAAGAGGGAAAGAACTGATCATATCATGTTCTTTAAATCAGTCTTAAATTGCTTATGTTAATGAACATACATAAAATCAGTGGTGGGCTCAAAAAATGTTTACTACCACACTGTGGGCATGGTATGGTGAGTGTGGCCAGTGGGAAAGCCCTGCATTGCACCCAAATTAGGATTACTTTATTTCAAAACTTGGATGGGTGGGGCCAGCTGGAATTTCTGCTACCGGTTCTGGAGAACTGGTGTGAACCTGCTGATACCCACCACTGCATAAAATCCTAATTCTCTCTTTCACCTTGCATTTTTGAACCTGTAAGAATGGCTATTGTTCTACAATAATCATTGCACAATAATTGAACCACTCATTGTTTGATAAATTGTGCATTTAAAATAAGCTGATGTCAACCTCAAGCATAGGAGCAAAAATAGATGCTCCTAGATTAGGGTTTCTCAACCTTGGTGCCCCAGGTGTTTTTGGACTTCCATTACTCGAAGCCCAAGTCAGTACACTTGTTGATCAAGGCTTCTGGGAATTGAAGTCCAAGAACATCTGGGGCACCAAGGTTGAGAATCCCTGTCCTAGATAAAGGTTGAGGGATAGAAAACAACAGGAGGGCATCCATTGAACCCTAGATTGATGAGTGCATGAAATCTGAAGAGGTTCTACCTTAGTACCACAGTCTAGAAAAAATACTGTTTAGGACTACAACTCCCAAAATCCTCTAGCCATCATGTCCAGTGCCTTGCTGGCTGTGGGATTCCAGGCAGTGCTTTCTTACAGATGACAGAATCCTTTTATAAGAAAGCATATTTGTTCCAAATATTTTACACACTAACTAGTTGTTATGCCTGCTTCTATCTGAACTCAGATCTCTCCCTATTGTTCATTCTATTCTGTATCATGATATTTTCCCTTTAAATCTACTTGTCATTTTCTAGACTGTTACTTCATCAATGTGTTGACCAGATCTGTCAGCCTGCATTTTCTAGTAATTAGTGCACTTGCCTGTTTGCTTGCAAAGATAGGGCTGAAGTGTGAAATCAATTGAGATGGTCTTAGACATACTGCTGATGGGCATTTATTCATATTATGAAACAGGTAAGGTGTTCAGCATGATTAACAGCATTTTCTGAAGAGAGGCATGCAATAATAGATTTCCAAGAGGAAAAATGCCAGGCCTCAAGCTGAGAAATCCTGTTACATAATCCTACATGTATGGATACAAGCTGTGTTTAGCTATTGTCAAGGAAATGTACTCTACACAAGCTCAGAAGAAATTTTGTCATTTTATTAGATCACCATCTCATCTCTTTCTCTAGAATGGAGATTCCCAACCTTTTCAAGCCAGAGGCTGGGTCACGCTCTCTCAGTCAGCTTCGAGGGCCAGATGGCCATTTTGCCCTGCCTGTACAATGGGGGGTTGGCCATTTTGTCTTTTAAATGGGGGGTCATTTTGTTTCTCAAATGCCCTTGGAGGGGTGGGGCCCCCCATGAAATGGCAGATCCAGCACGTGGGCCTTAGGTTGGGAAACTCTGCTCTAAAAGGTTGCTATAAGTTTAAGATAGTGTTGAATCTGGCCCTTATAAGCACCAGTCCAGACAACGATGATCAGAAAAGCAACAGTCTTTATTCAACAGTCTATTAGAGATGAACTTACAAAGAGTTCCGGATAAAGAGATGGCTATACAATCCCATTGGAGTCAGTCCCTCAGGACTCTTGCCATGTAGAAGGCAATAACTAGCTACCATAGAAGTGTAGCATAATGGAGGAGACCCAGGCTTAGCCCTAGCAGGCTACCTGTATGGAGTGGAAAGTATAGGTCTGGTATGGCCCCACCCTTGTTTACCCATGGGGCTTATATAGTGTCTCCCCGGCGGTAGCTTCTTGATACAAAGTAGCGACCTGCTGGACGAACGTAACTAACCAATCATATCAGGGAATATATGTATTTAACTAATGGGGAACAGGATCCAAAACTGTATCCAATCACAGGGCTTGGATTAGCATAACGAGCACGCTCTGTGCAGGAGTTTTTGTGCCACTTTAGGTTCCTAATTTGGACGGGACACTGCCATTTTCCTCTTGCAAGAGCGCTGCCCATGCTTCTTGCAAATGTGCCTCAATACACAACAGATAGGTATTTGGGGTCAAATTATTATTAAGACAAATGGAGATCTACTGTGACCAATTTGTTTTCCCTCCCACCATGTGATTTTCTCAGGAGTAGGGACCTTGACAACAATGAATCTTGCAAATTAAGCCTTCCCAATCAGTCAGAAAATAATGCATGCTAAATGCAAGATGTTTAGTTTACGAAAATCAGGTGTTACAAAAAAGCAGGTATCTATCTGTTACATCTGGCCCTTGTATTAAGAATAGTCCAGCAAACGATGAACAGAACAACGAATAATGCTTTATTGTAAAGTCTTGCAGGCAATCTTACAAGGGTATCCAGACAACAGATGACTACACAAGTTCCCTGTAATCAGTCTCTCCCGAACTCATGCCGTCTGTGGCTCCTCGGCTACACCCTGTGTGTGTGCGTGCTGTAGCGGACCCAGGCTAGCCTTGCGAGGACTACCTGTAGCAGAATAGGGAAGTATAGATCCAGCCCGGCCACACCCTTGTTTACCAGTGGTGCTTATATACTGTTTCGATGAGGGTAATTACATACACATTGTAACAACTTGCCGAACATCCTTAACTAACCAATCATGTTATGAAACCAACAGTTTTAACCAATCAGGAACAGGATCCAAAGTTGCACCCAATCATAGAACTCTAATTAACATACTGGGTGCGCCCTGGAGGGGAGAATATGTGCAAAATCTTACCCCTGATTCTAATGGCAGGAAATCACCATTTTGTCTTTTGCAAGAATTGCTAGTGCAACTTGCCTTTTGCTTGAATAGACAACACTATCACTATCTGAAGGAGACCTGCTCTAAAAATGTGCTGAACATATCATCTAGTGTGACAGATTAATTAATTTATTTAAAATACAGTAAAACTCTGACTTACAAATGCCCCATCTATACCTATAAAATGGTGCGTTAACCGTTGGAATGTGACAAAGGATGTTGCACCAGGCCCCACTAGCCTGTAATGGGCCTCCATTCACTTGCCCGAACCCGGTTCGCAGGTAACTGTCGGATTGAAATTTTCGACCTGGGGGCAGGAGCCCCCCCCCAGTCGCAAACAAAAAAGGGAACTTCAATTCCCAATGTTCCTTGCACCGTGCCGCGCCAGAGCCAATCAGGCTGAGCAGCGCAGCAAAAGGAACATTCAGAAACGCGCCGTGGCCAATCAAAAAAAAAAGCTGCAGGAAAAACCTGCCACAGTAAGCAAACACATGCAGGCAAAACTACAAGCCCCAGTGTCCTGTGCGCCATTAGCGCACCAAACACTGAGGCGGCCTGTGCGCAAAAAATAAAAGTAAAAAAACCCCGCCCACCGCCACTGCCCTTCTTCCCCATGAGCCAGCCAGCATGGCCCATGGGGAAAAAAAAGAAACCCCCCTGCCGCCGCTGCCCTTCCTTTCGATGGGCAAGCCGGTGCAAGAAAAATAAAAGTAAAAAAAAACACCCGCCGCCGCTGCCCTTTTCCCCCACAGGTCAGCCAGCATGGCCCGCAGGGGGAAAATGGAACCCCCCGCCGCCACTGCCTTTCTTCCCCACAGGCCAGCCAGCATGGCCCGTGGAGAAGAAAGCAAAGAATGCACCCCCGCCATTGCTCTTCCTTCCCACGGGCCAACCAGCATGGCCCATGGGAAAGAAAGCCCCTCTGCCATTGCCCTTCCTTCCCACGGGCCAGCCAGAATGGCCTGTGGGAAAGAAAGCCCCCCCCCCGCCAATGCCCTTCCTTCCCACGGGCCAGCCAGCATGGCCCGCGGGAAAGAAAGCTACCCCCCCTGAAAAAGTAAACACAAAAACACACAAAAAAATCAAAAACACTCAAAAATCCAAAAAGGAAACACAAAAACAGCCAAAAATAAACAAGAAAAAACACACAGACCCCCCCAAAAAATCCAACCCCCCCAAAAAATATTGAAAATAATAAGATTAATTCCAAAATTAATCAAATAAGTTATTAAAACATTCAAAAATAATCACACTAATCTCAAAAAATACCAAAAAAAACAGAAATCACTTTTCACTCAAAAAACCCAAAACAAAAAATAAAAAATGCGTAAAAATAAAGCTTAAAAAAACCAAAATTAAATTTTAAATTAAACAAAATTAAATTATATTAAATAAATTAAAATAAAATAAAATTTGCATAAACATAAAACAAAAACCTTCAAAAACCAATATAAAGAGCCCAGCATGCAAAAAAAAAAAAACCACTGGGAGTGCAAGTCCACTGCAGGCGGATGCAGCGCCTCGAAGCCACAAAATCACAAAACCTTACAACACCATTTAAAACAGCCCAGTTCAAGAAAAAAAATGAAACCCTTTACTATCCAACACAATTTTTAAAAGCCCGGCACTGCCGGGCAAAATATGCTAGTGTTACATAAAATTTGACTTACATAATGATTTTGTGTTAAAACCATTTCCCGATTTACATGATTTCCTATGGGTTTGCTTCAGGTTACATAAAGATTATTTTTCCTATGGGTTTGTTTCAAGTTACATAAAAATTTCATTTTTCCTTTCGGTTTGCTTCGAGTTATGCAAAAAAATAATTTTACCTATGGGTTTGCTTTGAGTTACTTTAAAAAATTGATTTACTGCAGTCAAGGTCCACAAATTGTAATGCTGGGATTCCACTCCTTGACTTGATCCAAATGACTCTCTCCATAATACTTTCCCTTCACTGTTAGGTTTTTTTCCACCTGAGTCAGTGACTCCTGGTTCTGGCTGGCCATGAATAGAAATACAGTAGGTGCCCAAAATTGAAATTACTGTGCATATGAAATCCAACCTTTTCTTTCTTCTTTGAGATCTAGGGAAATCAGTAATTTTCTGAGACTTCAGCAAGAATTCTGGAATATGGACATTATGCTATGATATTATTGGTATTGCCTTTCCATTTGTTGTTGTGCTTTTGGCTTTTCTTCTTGCCTGATTAAACTGGCTGAAATCCAGTATGTCACAAGTAGGCCCATTTGTATCAATGGAACATACAGAGGAGTTCATCCACCAAATCACCACTGATTCAATGGATCTATTCTAGTTGTGACTTGCTACTGGTTCTCAGCCATTGTTTAGAGCAGAGGTTCCCAACCTAGGGCCTGCGGGCCAGATCCAGCCCATGGCATCATGTCATGTGCCCCCCCCCCCTCCAAGGGCATTCACGAAACAAAATTGCCATCCCCTTTGAAGGTGTTGGGACAAAATGGCTACCCCCATCGTGCAGGCAGGGCAAAATAGCCATCTGGCCCTTGAAGCTGACTGAGAGAGTGTGACCTGGCCCCCATCTTGAAAAGGTTGGGAGCCCCTGCTTCAGAGGGCTTTGGTCCTTTTAACTTGTTTATATTATTTTTGTTTATTTCAATAGATTGTGAAATAAAACAGAACATCTAGTTTTATTTGTAAAATGACAACATGGAAAATAAATATATTCAGAATTAGGAATAATCAGTAATTTAAACAAAATATTATGATGCAATTGGACAGGAAGTTTGGGTGGAACAACCTGGGAAGTATGCTTTGCAATCTTCTTTAAAGCAACCCTTCCATGGACACACCAATCTGATCCCTACCATTTTAGCCCACCTCCAAAAGAGGATTATCTGATGTCCAATCCTAAAAGAATAGCTCTATGCCCAATCCAGAAAAGGTCTGGCCTGGGGATGAAGAAACAATGTTCAGATATATGATATCCTATTTATCATGTTGTTGTTGTTGTTGTTGTTGTTGTTGTTGTTGTTGTTGTTGTTGTTGTTGTTGTTGTTCAGTCACACAGTCAATTCCAACCTTTTGCGACCCCATAGACCATTGCCCGCCAGGCACCTCTGTCCTCAACCATCCTCCTCAGCCCGCCAAACTCTCTGCCCATTGAGTCTACAATACCATCTAGCCATCTCATTTTCTGCCGCTCCTTCTTCTTTTGCCCTCCACCTTTCCCACCATCAAGGCCTTCTCAAGTGAATCCTCTCTTCTCATTTGATGTCCATCTTTACTATTTGACCTTCTACAGAGCAGTCAGGGTTGATTTCTTCTAAGGTTGACTTATTTGTTCTCCTCACTATCCAGGGGACTCTCAAATCTCTCATCCAACACCACATTTAATTTGATTTAATTTAATTTTTGAATTTATATGCCGCCCACTCAGGCAAGCCCGACTCACATTTCAAAGGCATGTATTCTTCTGCGCTCAGCTTTCCTTATGGTCCAGCTCTCACAACCATACATTACCACCGGGGATACCATTGCTTTGACTATGTGAATTTTTGTTTGCAAGGTGATGTCTCTACTTTTAACTATGTAGTTAACATAAAATAACTCAAACCAGATCATGTCAAACCAGACCAAGTAGTCCAAAATGCAAGCTACATTGCCATCTAAACACACCCTTTTTATGATGCTGTTTAATATTAGGAGCTCTCCCTAATGTGCAACTTTCTACTCCCTGGTGTGTTTATACCCCTTTTTCTATACTAGTTCAGTACAATTCACTCTTAAGCCACATTCTCAAGCCATGAAATATAAAACCACTAGTTCAAAGAGTAACCTTTTCAAGAAAATTTGTCTTTAGTTACTGCATAGATTAATATTGGGAAAATGTGAAGCCATTTTGTGTTCATTTTTCTCTTTAGAGAGTACATTATATAAGTTTGTCAAATGCTTTTCTGGTGGATATCTTACTGTAATTCTTCCCAGCAGGAGCTATTGCGTGAGTTTCTTTGAAGCAACTTATACAGTAAAGCAAATATATTGTAAGTAAATGTTGGTGTCAAAAATTACAAAATAAGATATTTCTGAAGAGTAGATTCTTTTAATCTTTTCTTGGGGAGAGATGTTCCCTTTAAGAGGACTTTCAAATGATATTGTAAAAAAGAAGAAGTCTGTATGTGTGTGCATATGCATGCATCTCTTTCTCTCTGTTTGTGTGTGAGAGTATGTGTGTGTGTACCTGTTCTGCTAGACTAATACTGTGAAGAAAATGCTCTCTCTCTAGTAACATACCATAAATTACTTACAACCAGTTCTGGATAGGCAATTGTTGTTTCAAACATGCCTAAAGAGATACAGGAATCTCTACCAATGTACAGTCTTCCTGAAGCTTAAGACTGAGACTAACTAGCCAGAGTAAACATAAGCCAAGCTGTGAAACAAGGATTGATGCCAGTTCTAGCTTTGAATTTAAAATATGCCCTCTTACAAGATTGAAATTTGATTTATAATCCATTTAGCCTCAAAAGTCCAGCAAGAGGACTATTGATGTAATTCCCTATGGATGAGACATGAAGCAAGAAATAATTATGGTGTATATATATATGACTAGCATAGTTTGCCCGGCGGTGCCGGGCTTTTTAAAATTGTGTTGGATACTAAAGGGTTTCGTTTTTTTTCTTGAACTAATGGTGATGGGCAGTTTTAAATGGTGGTGTAAGGTTTTTTGATTTTTGTGGCTTCGAGGCGCTTCGTCCGCCTGTGGCAGACTTGCGCTCCCAGTGGGTTTTTTTTTGTTCTTTTTGGGTTTTTTTTTTTTTTTGCGTGCTGGCTTCCTCAGTGCTGGGCTCCTTAATTTGGTTTTTGAACTTGTTTTTTTATGTTTATGCAATTTTTTAAAATTTTATTTTATTTTATATTATTCAGTTTAAAATTTAATTTTGTTTTTTAAAATGTTTTTTTAATTCATTTTTTTTGTTTTGGTTTTTTGGAGTGAAAAGTGTTTTCTTTTTTCTTTTTGGTAATTTTTGAGATTAGTGTGTTTATTTTTGAACGTTTGTATAACTTATTTGATTAAATTTGGAATTATTCTTATTTTTTAATATTTTTGAATGTTTTTTCTCTTTTGGTCACTGGGTGGGGGTGGTGAGCTTTTGTGCCTCTCATTACATTTGTTCTCTTCTGTCCTCTGGGTGTCGCTTCCGGTAAGTTTCCTCTTTCTCATTTGAGTTCCGGTTCTCATAGAAGGAAGACGTCTTTTGGTAAGTTCTGTGGGGGTTTTTTGGGTGGGGGGGGGTTGGGAATTTTTTTGGGGGGTGTATGTATGTTTTTTTCTTGTTTATTTTTGGCTGTGTGTGTGTGTAATTTTTGGTTTTTGGTGTGTTTTTGAATGTTTTTTGTTTGTGTTTTTTTCAGGGGGGGGGGCTTTCTTTCTCGCGGGCCATGCTGGCTGGCCCGTGGAAAGGAAGGCCAATTGCGGGGATTTATATATATAAAAACAACCCTGATTTTAGGGGACAAACCATACAACAAGTTTTTAACTTTTGAAAACTTTATGAAGTGCAGGTTTAAAAGTTAACATATCCCATCATGCAGCACAGTGTTAATCTGCAGCCATGAGGCCGATCATCCCTTTTATACAAGCTACTGTAAACAATTAATGGATGGAAGCAAGGACAAAATGGATGCCAACATGTCCCATCATGCAGCACAGTGATCCAGATAGCAGCAAACACCAAACAATTGTCCACCCCACCAAACAGTGCCCCCCCAAAAAGACGAACATAGGAAAAATTATGGAACATGCAATCTGTTTTTAAAAACCACAGCAGCAAACACCAAACAATTGCCCTCCCCCATCCACCTCCCCACCCCAAGCCAACAGGAAACAGAAAACCTCATTTACCTACCTTTCCACTGTTCCAAAGAATGGTCCAAGAACCTGAAGAACGCTGCAAAAATCCCAGGAATGCTTCCAAAAATTCTGACGGAAAATAAAAAATCCAAAATCGCGCTCAAAACCACTCCTAAACACTCTTTGCCTCATGCAAAACCCACAAGAGCAATGCACGCATGTATCCTGCCTTTTATACTGCCCAGGCACAATGCAACCTGGGAAAAACCCCACTGCCTCATACAAAGTTGCAGCGACTTTGTACGAGGCAACTTTTTTCAAGGAATTAGGCACTGTTGTATGAATTCAATGTTGTATGAAGCGGACTTTGTGTGAGGTATTACTGTATATATATATGGGTTTTTCCCCAGGTTGCATTGTGCCTGGGCAGTATAAAAGGCAGGATACATGCGTGCATTGCTCTTGTGGGTTTTGCATGAGGCAAAGAGTGTTTAGGAGTGGTTTTGAGTGTGATTTTGGATTTATATATATAAATCAAGCAATTAGCCATTAACCCAAAGGTAGGCATTTCTTGGAATGTAGGAACTGCTATTTGCCCAGCCTTAGACTATGAGGGACTACATCTGTTCCCTGTAAAATAAAACTAATAGTATATAGATTTGTGTTGTCTGGTGATAACTCCCAGTATTCCCATATAGTTTATTCCCTGGCATAATTACATGTATGAACACCCATCTATAAAATATAAATAACAACAAATAAATATAAAGTGTGTGTGTGTGTGTGTGTGCTTACAACAGCCACGTGAGATTTATTAGATTGACAGATAGTGATGAGCCCAAGAATATAATCCAGATTTATTTTTAAATTATTTTTAAAGTTTCTGAGGATCATAAAATATCATACCCTGGCTCATTAATTGTATGGCAGAGTGTTTGAGTTAGGGTTCATTAGCTGAAATCCTCCTGGTGTCTATGTAAGGCCTGCTGGCTGGTTTAGCCTGATTGAGGGTATTTCCCATGCTGGTAATCCTGTTTAATGTGGGTGGGGGTGGACAGGGTTATTTTTTAAGGAGCATTTGTTTGTTGGGTGTATTTTAACGCTGATTTTAGCTAGGGGTTCTGGGTTTTTTTTAGCTGTTGTGGTTTAAAGTGTTTTTATATTGTATTTTATTCATTGTATCTTTTCCCTTTCACTTTTCCCATTTTATTGTTAGCTGCCCAGAGTTGTTCCCACCAGGAGGGTGGGATATAAATGAGCTAAATAAATAAATAATAAGTTGTTGTACCTAACTGATGAACACAAATCAGTTGAGCAATCACCAAGATTGTTCTTGGTGCAATCCAATTTAATTTAATTTAATTTAATTTTCATATTTCTATAGCAGCCCTGCTCACAAGGACTCTGGGCGGCATTACAATACTAAAAAACCCCAACACAGATAAAACCCCTTTAAAATACAAATACACCCCAATTAAAACCCATTAAAAAACCCACCTGCACTTACTAAAAAGAGAGAGAATTACTCTGTTGCATTAGACCAACCAGCGGGTGGAGGTCACTCCTCCATCAGCTCCCCACACCTGCCCCACCAGCCAGGTTTTCAGTTCTTTCCTAAAGGGCAGCAATTCCATCTGTATCCTTAGTTCAACTGGCAGGACGTTCCATAGGGCCGGTGCAGACACAGAGAAGGTCCTCCTTCTTGTGCTAGAGAGATGAGCCCCTCTAGCAGATGGTACAAGTAGAGAGCCCCTCCAGTCTGCACTGGTTGGATGGACAGACAATCTTGGGGCGACACAGTCTCTTAGGTATCCTGGCCCACTACCATGTAGGGCTTTAAAGGTAATGACCAGCACTATGAATTGCACCCGGAGACAAATTGGTAGCCATTGCAGCTCCTGAAGCAGTGGTGAGGCATGTGCATAATGCCCTCACCCTATCACCACCCAAGCAGCCACATTCTGAACCAAATGAAGTCTCCGAATGGTCATCAAGGGCAGCCCCTTGTAGAGCACATTGCAATAATCTAGTCTAGAGGTTACCAGAGAATGAGTGACCATGAGTAAGGAGTCCCTGTCTAGGAGCAGGCACAACTGCTGAATCACCCAAAGTCGGGCGAAAGCCCTCCTGGCCACAGCCACCACCTGAACTTCGAGCAGCAGTTGTGACTCCAGGAGGACCCCCAGTTTGTGCACCAGATCTGTCTGGGGCAGACTAGCCCCATCCAAAACAAAGGATGGTAACTCCCGAGATAACACCGGGCCCCTAATCCATAGCCAGGGTTGCCAGGGTTCAGTTGTAATACGTTGTCCCTCATCCAGACACCAACAGCCTCCAATTATCTTCAATTAGCACCCCAGTACCTCATCAATTAGCCACAACAAGCTCATAGCTGTCAAGTATCCCTTATTGGCCAGGAAAACCCCTTATTTTACCCTCTTTCCCACCGTCATCCCTTATTAATTAGACTGCAATGCCCTATTGCCGCCATTGGAGGGCAGCACAGGATAAGCATAGCTGTCAAGTATTCCTTATTTGCCAGGAAATTTCCCTTATTTCCAAATCCAAAACTTGACAGGTATGAACAAGCTACTCAATCCACACACAAACATCAACAGAATTCTATAAAGTGAATAATTGGTATTTACTAGTTGTACTTTTAATTCACCCACATTTCTAAATATAGACTCAAAATGCATTAAACTACCTAAATGCATTGGCATTGAAATGAGAACAATCATTGCAACAAACATGTATGAACTAAGAGCTAAATGTGAAATTATAAGAAGTAGCTATCCAAATCATGACACTGATAGTTCTTTTGACAGAACAACTAAAACAATCCTTGAAATATATTCTACACAGGCAGAGAATGTGTAATGAACAATAAATCTATACAATATTTAATTTTAATCCAAACCTTGCTAAATTTCACAAAATGATCAGAGGCTGGAATCTTATTGCTTAGTGTAGTAAGTTGCACTGTAATATTTCCACTGAATCAGTGAGGATATTATGAGTTAACTCTGCTATAAGTCCCACTTATTCAAATGGGCCAATTTAAGTTATGACTTACTGTGTTAAAGTAAGTCACAACTAGAATATCCATTTGATTCAAAGGATTGTACAGAGGAGTTGATTTGCAAAATCCCCACTGATTCAGTGGGATTACTCTAGTGTAATTTATGCCAAGCGAAAGGATTTCAGTCAATGAATTGATCAGACTGTGACAATAAACAAAAGTCATAACTCTCTTATTTTTCAGCAAAACCAAAGAGATACTATGAATTGTATGTCTTGAGAATCTGCAGTACAAATATTATCAGTACTTCTAGGAGTTTGGAGGAAATAAATTCACAGAAAGATAATAATGTATGGAGGAAAATATGGTATTAAAAACAACAAAAGAAGTTACAACTGTCAGACAAACATTTGGGCAGAGGGGGAAATACCTCAGAGCAGAGATAAATGCTAGACAGAAAACCAGTCAGATAGACTTAGATTACTTACATGAGGCCAATCCATTTCCAGATTCTACAGTACTACACTTTTTTCTCATCAATATATTGCCAAAAGGCAGCAAACGTATGAACTACAAGATAGGAGAAATGTGGTCTGTAAAATAAGACTTAGTTCTAAAAGCTCTGATAGCACCATTCAGGAATATTTGCAGATGATTTAAGCTAACTTTCCTAAATGGCTAACTGTTAAAGAAAAGAAAGCTTTATACAATAAGACAGTGTAAACTACAGAAAGAATAGCTTCCTATCTTCCAACAAACTTTGTGAAACTCAGATTCAAGCACAGTGTAATGGTTTTTTTTAAATACTTGCTCCAAAATCGGTGTACATGCCATTAAAGCAAGAGTCAAGAAAGTCACACCACTGGGACAATGCATCATTCATGCCTATGGTCATGAACTGTCTGCCTGGTCTTCCACAGGTAGCTGTGACTCTTCTCCATGACATCATTATTTAGGGTTTGCCAGGTTTTTTGTTTATATCCCCAACCCTTCCTCATTCTAAAAGCTTGAGATAGCTCTCTTAAAGCTTCATTAAAATGAGTATTCATAGAAAACTAACATTAAAATACAGCAGTTAGTCTTTAAAGTGCCACAATTTTTTTTTATTTAGCTTGCTCTCTGATTAATAAGCTTGAAACACAGACTAAACACAGCTACTATTTCAAAAATTAAAATATGCTGGTATTTTTGAGCCCGTTTTTCCCCCACTTGGCCCTAACCATCATTGGAATGTGGCTCCTAATCACTTATCTGAAATTGAATTCAGCCCATGAGTTGAAAGGAAGTCCTCACTCCTCTCTTAATCATGAGATCCACAAGAAGAACAGGACTAGTAATATAATTGTAGCATGAAAATGCTTCACATTTTACTCTTTACACAAGTTACCAAGGGGCTCAGCTGCACAATTATTTTGAAGGGATATTTTGCATACCTTGACCTAGAATTTGTCCACCTGAGAATGGACCATTTTGAATGAACATCATATGCTCTACTACCCAATTAGGGTCTGTTTCCTTACTTTGGCTTCTGTCATTCACAGGTAGACATTTCTTCCTATTTCTGAAATCTTATTTCTTACAGAAGTAAATTACAATAGGCCTACCCAATCAGTGGGGATTTGGTGAGTCATCTCCTCCATCAATTCCATTGATTTAAATGGGCCTTTTCTAGTTACAAATTACTATGATAAAATATGTTTCAACTAGAGTAGGCTCATTTGTATTAATGGACCATTTGGAGGAGCTGATTCACCAAATTCCTAGCAATATAATGGGCAAACTCATGCACAATTAACTATGCTGAATCACACAATTTCAGTCATTGTGGCCTTCTTCAAATGTCTACTGGGGGCAATGTCCTCTCCCACATCGGAAGCTGTCATTTGTTTGTGCATGGTTAGGCTTGCTCCCATGATGAGGACCTAGAACAGTGATGGTGAACCTTGGCACTCCAGGTGTTCTTAGACTTCAATTACCAGAACCCAAAGTCAGCAGTCCTGCTGATCAGGACTCCTAGGAATTGAAATCCAAGAACATCTAGAGTGCCAAGGTTCCCCATCACTGACCAAGAGCAATTCATTGTAATTAATTCATTATCCAATAATGGATGCTGTTCTACTTTTGTTAATTTCCTCCCAGATGTCTGTTCTTCTACCTTGTTGATATTAAGCACCAGGAGTCAAGTTCTACTCCTGTTGAAGCGGGATCTCTTTCTTTTGTGTAGGCTCAGCTTGTCCAGAAATATTTAGAGTTTAACAAATGTAAATCTCTCTTTCTAATACTATCGTCTCACACATACAATGAAACCCTACTTAGTTCATTATTGCATTGTAAATCAGAGTCACTGTTAAATATATACAATCCACTTTTTTTTTTAGCTCAACTCACTTCTGTGAGTTGTGTCTATAATTTATCTGTTGGAAGACTGGTGAAATTATTTATATTTCTGACTGTGTATTTTCCACCTGATCCACATGAATCAGTGGTCTACAATATTTTATCTTTATTGATACACATTGTGATTACACTTCAGAGAAGGTAATGCTCCAGAAACATTAGGTATGTTCATATGAGATCCATGAGGCATTGAAGATGATAAAAAATGTACTATTTTATGGAATTCAAGTCAGACCATTAACTTTGTGTAGCATAAAACCACTAGGTTAGAAGTTTTAATTGAATGGGTTTGCACTTTCTTTCTTTCTTTATTTTCAACTGAAATAGATTTTTATCTTATTTCTGAGATGTATATGCATAATTAAAATGCAACATTTTCTGTAGACACGAATTAAACATTCACAAGGCCTTTCAACAAAGAAGCTAACTTATATACAGAAAAATAAAATCTACTAACAAATTTTTTATTTTTATTTATTTATTGTTAAATTTTTATACTGCCCACTCAGCCAAAGCCGACTCCGGGCGGTTCACAACAGTGGGTAAAAACATATAAAAACAAATAAAACAGATAAAAACCAGCAATAAGAACCCACCCCTAAAAAGAGAAGGGTGCATCCTCCCCTATAGTAACCACCCAAAGGAAGCCACCCCTCCACCTGCACCCCAAACTTGGCCCGCCAGCCAGGTTTTTAGTTCTTTTCTAAAGGGTAACAACTCCGTCTGGAGATGCAGTTCCACAGGCAGGAGGTTCCAAAGGGCCGGTGTGGACACAGAGAAGGCTCTCCTCCTTGTGCCAGAGAGGCGAGCCCCCCTGGCCGATGGCACAATTAGAGAGCCCCTCCGGTCCGCTCTGGTTGGACGGACAGATGTCCTTAGGGCGATGTGGTCTCTAAGGTAACCTGGCCCACTACCATATAGAGCTTTAAAGGTCAAAACCAGCACCTTGAATTGCACCCGGATACAAACTGGTAACCAGTGCAGCTCCCGCAGCAGTGGTGAGGCATGGGCATAACGTCCACAACCCATCACCACCCGGGCCGCAGCATTCTGGACCAGCTGCAGCCTCCGAATGGTCATCAAGGGCAGCCCCATGTAGAGCGCATTACAGTAGTCTAGTCTGGAGGTCACCAGAGCATGAGTGACCATGAGCAAAGAGTCCCGGTCCAGAAGCGTGCGCAACTGGCGAATCACCTGAAGTTGGGCGAAGGCCCTCCTCGCCACAGCCGCCACCTGTTCTTCTAGCAGCAGCCGCGAATCCAGGAGGACCCCCAAGATGCGCACCGGGTCGGTCTGGGGCAAAATAGCCCCATCCAAAACCAAAGATGGCAGCTCCCGGGATAACGCAGGACCCCCTATCCATAGCCACTCAGTCTTGCTAGGATTTAGCTGTAGCCCATTTGCCCCATCCAGACCCCAACAGCCTCCAGACAGCTGGAAAGGACTTTGAATGCATCACTGGGGTCCCCACGGGCCGAGATGTACAACTGTGTATCATCCGCGTACTGATGGTACCGCACTCCGTGGGAATGGATGATCTCACCCAGAGGCTTCATGTAGATGTTAAATAGGAGAGGAGAGAGTACCGAGCCCTGAGGCACCCCATATTTTAGGGACCTGGGACTGGACTTCTCGCTCTCCAACCACACCGACTGGGTCTGGCCCCTCAGAAATGAGGAAAACCAGGACCACACAGTGCCCTGGATCCCCAATCCTCAGAGCCGTTCCAGAAGGATACCGTGGTCGACGGTATCGAAAGCTGCTGAGAGGTCAAGAAGAGCAAGGACGGACGGATGACCACCATCTCACTCTTGCCAGAGATCATCCATCAGCGCGACCAATGCAGTCTCAGTACCATATCCAGGTCTGAATCCTGACTGGAAGGGGTCCAGATATTCCGCTTCATCCAGTACCCCCTGCAACTGACGCGCCACTGCCTTTTCCAATACTTTCCCCAAAAAGGGGAGGTTGGAAACAGGTCTGTAGTTGGTTATGACTGCTGGATCAAGGGATGGCTTCTTCAGGAGGGGGCGCACCAAAGCATGTTTCAATGGTGCAGGAAATATCCCCTCCCGAAAAGACACATTAATTATAGCCCCGACCCAGCCACCTGTCACCATCTTTGAGGCTTTTACCAGCCAGGCGGGACAGGGATCCAATGGACAATTAGTGGCGCGGACCGCCGCAAGGAGCCTGTCCACTTCATCTGGGGCAACAGGATCAAACTGATCCCAGATAACACAGCACGACTGTGCACTGGCTCGCCCCTGACCCTCCCCATCCACGCCAAGATTAAACCCTGAGCGAATCCGATCAATTTTCTCCACCAGATGGTCAGCAAAGTCCTCAGCCGATCCCTGCCAACCAGGCACAGCCCCCCCCCCCTACCAAGGAGGGACCTGGTCACCCGAAACAGGGTGGCTGGGCGATTTTCAGCGGAGGCAATAAGGGAGGTGAAGTATTGCCTCCTCACCACCCCCATCGCCACTAGGTAGGCCCTAATAGCGGCTCTAGCTAGTGTCCAATCAGAATCGTTCCTGGTCTTCACCCAGCGGCGCTCAAGGCATCTCTTTGCCCGTTTGAGCTCCCGTAGTTCTTCCGTGAACCACGGGGATGACCTAGCTCCACGGGCTCTGAGAGGCCGTAGTGGAGCGATTACATCCAAGGCAGCTGTCGTTGACCCACACCATAGGTCAACAAGTGCCTCGGGCGAATCGTGTTGCTGATCCAGGGGAAAAGACCCCAGTTCCCACTGGAATCCATCCGGATCCATCAGTTGCCGAGGGCAGGCCACTTTAATAGACCCTGCCTCCCTACGATGAAGTGTCACCCCCAGAAAGTCTAGAGCCACCAGATAGTGATCTGACCATGGCACAGGTGTTATGTCTAGTTTCTGTAAACTCAGATCACTCTGCCACCGCTCCGACAAAAAGACTAAATCTGGTGTGTGGCCACTGCCCCTGGTAGGACCCCGAATTACCAGGTCCATAGTTGCCATGGAAGCCATGAACTCCTGAGCCACCCCGGAACTGGACCCCAGCGAAGGCAAATTGAAGTCCCCCAGAACCATCAGCCTAGGGAACTCCAACGCCAATGCTGAGACAGCCTCGAGGAGCCCAGGCAGGGAGTCCCTTACCCTGCAAGGGGGCAGGTACAGGAGTAGGACCCCCAACTGACCCTTTGGGCCCAGCCGCAGGAGCAGGGCCTCACAACCCAGAATTTGTGGAGCAGTGGCCCTGGTAACTCCTAGTGACTCCCTGGCTATAATGGCCCTTGCCCTCATCCCTAGGCTGGTGCCAAACACCGAACCTGGCTGGACACATCTCTGATAGAGGCACCCCATCCTCTGGTCTCAGCCAGGTCTCAGTGATGCATGCCAGGTTGGCCCTCTCTCCCAGAATAGAATCTTGTATTAGGGGCGCCTTACTACAGACCGACCTGGCATTCATCATCAGCAGCCTAAGGGTGGGGTCACCCTGGATCAGCTGCTCAGAACCTAGAGGTGAAACCGGGGGGCCAGAACGTGGGACAGATACTAAGCATCGGTCCCGCGTTCCCCGAGTGCGGCCCGCCCCACGGTTCCCGCTATAACGCCCCATGCCCGTCACAACCTCTAAATGGGCCCCTGGAACCTCCACCATTAACCCAGACGGAGTGTCGCCCCATCTTCCCGGCTGGCAGGGCCATCTCTCCCTCCCTCCCTCCCTAACCCACTTAAAACATACCCTCTCAGTCTCTCTTCCCATATTGATGGTCCCGGCGAGTTCCAACTGGCCGCAAGAGTCTCCAGGGCGGCAGTGGAAATTCCGGTGCAACCGCCGGCCTTTTAAGCCCCCCGCAGGGGGGTGGGAACACAGGACACCAATGGTGGAGGTGATCCCAACAAGCTCTGATTGGCTGCAGGTGTCTCCAGAGCGGCAGGGGAAATTCCGCCGCGGCCACTGGCCCTTTGGGCCCCCTGCAGGGAGGCAGGAGCCCAGGACGCCAATGGTGGAGCGGTCCCAGCAATCTCCGACTGGTCGCAGGTGTCTCCAGGGTGGTGGTGGCGGAAGCTCCGCCGCGGCCGCCGGCCTACCGAGCCCCCCACAGGGGGGCGGGAGCCTGGGATGCCAATGATGGGGGTGGTCCCAGCAATATCCAACTGGCCGCAGGTGTCTCCAGGGTGGCGGTGGGAGTCCCTCCGTGGCCGCCAGCCTTTTGAGCCCCCTGCAGGGAGGCAGGAGCCTGAGATGCCAATGGTGAAGTGGTCCCAGCGAGCTCCAACTGGCCATAGGTGTCTCCAGGGCAGGGTGGAAATCCCGCCATGGTTGCTGGCCTTTTGAGACCCCGCAGGGAGGCGGGAGCCTGGGACGCCAATGGTGGGATGGTCCCAGTGAGCTCCAAATTGGCCGCAGGTGTCTCCAGGGCGGTGGTGGAAGTTCTTCCGCAGCTGCCAGCCTTTTGAGCCCCCTGCAGGGAGGCGGGAGCCCGGGACACTGATGGTGTGGTGGTCCCAGCGAGCTCCAGACTGGCCGCAGGTGTCTCCAGGGTGGCGGTGGAAATTCATCCACAGCCACCAGCCACCAGCCGTTTGAGCCCCCCGCAGGGAGGCGGAAGCCCGGGAAGCCTTCCTCTCGCGTTAAATGATCATGTAATGTTTGCTAGCACTATGTGCCTCTTTCTGGGTCCATCACCTCTCAATCAGTACCTTATTTCGTGCGAAAGGACGTAAGACAACCTAAATATATGAGATTATCGAAATTCCTGAACAGATTTTGTGTGACTTTCTATTTTGACAAATAGCAGCTATGATGGAGGATCTGTGAAATGGGATTGTGGCATTCGAAGTGGAGGGTTTAATCACTTCTTCCATTCTCTCCCACTCCTCACAACTGCTATTGTCCTGTGGAAAACAGGGACACAGGCTTACCTGCGAAGCCCAGTTGATGCTGAAGTGGCTTCCACAGAGTGGCATCAAGCCATCACTGGAATCAGAGGTGAGATGGTAGATTTCACACAGATCCTCTGGTACACACGGGAGGCCAGAATGATAATACAGGGGATTATCCTCCTGCTGACTTTCCATTGGCCTTCATTGGACAGTCCAATATCAATATTTGTTGTTGCTTTTAGCACAAATTAAGTAAACTCCAAAATATTATATCCTTTGCCTTCTGTTTCCATCTCTGATGAACAGCTTTACCATCAGCTCATCCCATCATTTGGGGGGTCTGCCTAGTGGTCTTTTGTGGTGCCTTGGTCTTGTTAGCCGACAGGTCCATCTGTTATCCTTTATGCGGGTGATATAGCCTGCCCATCTTCTTTTTGCTACATATAGTTCATCGACCACATCACGCTGTCCAGTTCTTTGGCATAATTCCTTATTGCTGACCTTATCCCTGATGGTTACTCTGCACATCCATTGCTTTTTGGTTACCGCCAGTTTTTCTTCCTCTGATTTTGTTATTGCCCATGTTTCGGATGCATACAACATTGCTGGTAACACTGTCATATTGAATACATTTTCCCTGATATTCATCGGCAGACTGTCATCTGTTAGCACTCTTTTGTTTATATTAAAGGCAATCTAAGCAGCTTTGCATCTTCTTATCCACCTCTTATCCATGGTACATTGTCTTTATGGATTTGCTGCCCAAGGTAGACACAATCAGCTACTTCTTCAATCTTGGTTCAATTTATAGTGATGGAATCCTGGGCACAATGGCCATCTCTCATCCATTTTGTTTTTGTTAAATTCATCTCCAACCCAACATGTTTAGAAGAGTTCACCAGACAGTTCATTGGACAGTGGTAATTTTAAATCTGGGTACTACAGACAGGTATACTTGGAGGCACTGTGTTCTAATCTAGCTCACTTATGTGACAAAAATTTTGAATGGAGACAGTGAACAGTTTTTTTTAAAGGGGGTGGGGGACATCAATGGGACAGCAAACCAAGTGCCAGAGACAGCACTGAGCAATGTGTCAAAAGCTGTATCTGGCTGGCAGCAGGAAAGAGTACATATGCTGTAGGCCTCAGCAGGCATTGCATCAAGAGAAGTTGGCTACAAGGAAGAGCAGCTATACCAATGTGGGTCAGTTCTTTTTAGCTGCAAAGGATCAGGAGCATTTATCTTTCCTATAAACAGTTGGTGTAAGGATCTGGAAGCAGCCTAGGCCAACTCTTCCTAGCTGAATAACTTGCAGGGCATGATGGCTCTTGCTGTGGTCTCCACTGGGAATAACTGGGACTCCCCCCCAAATTCAAGAAGGTATGTAGACATGTACCAATGGGAATATGTACATCCATACCTTTCTCTGAACACAGCTGAAATCTATTGGGTTTCATCATACCCATGTACTGTATATAGGCATAATTTTGACCAAGGCCTGTCTATAAAATTGCTGCCTATAGGGTCATGGTTCTCAACATGGGGCAACTTGATTATTAAGGGGGGCAATTGGAAGTTTGTTTAGATCAAGTTAATAGCCTTTTAGGCTTCCTCCACATGAAGGCTCAAATTGCTATGACGTTGACTGGAAGGCAGGAGGTCAGCAGTTCAATTCCTGAGTATTGTAGGACGGAATGACCTCCCATCTTTGTCCCAGCTCCTGCTAGCCTAGCAGTTTGAAAGCAAGTAATTGCAAGCAGTGGTGGGCTCCAAAAATCTTTTACTACCACACTGTGGGCATGGTATGGTGGGCGTGGCCAGGGGGAAAGACCTGCATTGCACCCAAATTAGGACTACTTTATTTCAAAACTTGGATGGTTGGGGCCAGCAAGAATTTCTGCTACCAATTCTGGTGAACTGGTGCGAACCTGCTGATACCCACCACTGATTGCAAGTAGACCACGGAAGCATCTGCAGAAGCAGACAGTGCTGGCTCTTCGATATGAAACAGAGATGAACACTGAAGCCTAGAGTCGGATATGACTGGCTTTCGAGCAAAGGAAACCTTTACCTTTACTACATGAATAGTTCACTTTTTCAATAATAAGACTTATATGTCACTTGCGGTGGGGGTGGCATCATGATATTAGAGATGCATAGGTGGGGCATAGCCAAAAAAAGGTTGAGAACCTGTTATGTATGTTAATTGTGTTTTCTGACAGGAGTGGAATGTATCTTTTCTCATGTATCTATTCTTATGCAAATAAGTGGATCAAAAATGTGCACACTCTGTTAGCCAATTGGCTTATTGTATTATTGTTACTGTTAATGTTTATAGTGTATATATGTCCGAGTTTTGCCCCATCCAAACAGTGTTCAAACCCCACTAATAAAGAACTGAACTTCACTACTACATTTGTCTGCTTCTTCATTCCTTGAACACTAAAGAACCACTGATATAGAGGCTCCTGCATGAGACCAATTTCACTGTTTAGGACCAGGACATCTCTGGGCCAGATGCAGTGGGCCAGTCAGTGTTCCAGAGCATCTCTATGGCTTCAGTTCACATCACTGAGCACGCACATCACTATAGCTTGCAGTGAATCCCAAGGCTTTGCAAGTTCACCCAGCAACATTGGTAGAGTCTGGCCAGTTAGGTTTAGCAAATCGGGATCCCTCTACAATTATGGAATCCAGCAGCCTTAATCTGGTGCACTGATCCCATGAGAAAAAGAAAAAAATTTAAGGCATGCCTCAAGTAGGTAAAAAAAGAGTGTCTGTAGGCACTCTGAAACATCAAGAAGAGAAAGCACATTGGATGTATCCTCCTCAGATAAAGATGAGAATGTCTGCTCAGTGAACTATTGGAGGGAGGCAGCATATGTCCTGACACTTTGTCATTGGGCCACCTGTAAGCAAATCATACCTCAGGCAGTAATAGGGAAATAGGGGAAGTGTGGGATCAGGACCAATTCCCCCCCCCCCGCCAAAAAAAGACTAAGTCCTGTCTTCATGGACAAGAAAGATCCTCCCAGCATTCAAGTGGCAAGGGAAGTGAGGGAACAGATTCTGAATGGGTGTTATGTAAATGCATTTGCCTTGCTAAAGCCCGAGGGTGACAATGGAATGACTTCATGTGGCCATAGTGAGCAGAACAAAAATCCAAGAAAAGGGAGGTAGACAGGACATTTGATAACTGGTTGGCAGGATATGGGATTTGTGCTGTCTTCATACCTGACTCCCTAAAGGGGCTAATGGCTATGGGCAGGTGAGCTCCTTTAGGTGGGGTGATGGTCCCTTCAGTGGAGGAAATGCTACTGGAAACCATCATATTGGGCCCAACGGCAAAATGAGCAGAGGAGGAACTCTAATTTCCTATTGTCATGGAGGCAGAAGAGGCATGCCAGATGGACTGGCTGTGAAGGTGCACCTTGCTCATATCCTCAAGGCTGCAGCACTCTATTGCAATCCCAGTGTTAAATCCTGCATGTTTTATTTCATATATGCTGCAGGAGATGGCTCCGAGACCATAGTGTTTTGGTTACTTCATGGCAAGCAGGGATCCACCTTAAACAAATTCATGCCAGTGGCAAGTTTCCTAATTGCCACAGAGGGCGAGGGTGGCCCAGAAGCAGTTGGCCTCCAAGACCAGTCCTCCCAGTGCCTTGGAGCAGGGGGAAAAACAATACATGCTCAGATCGAGTTGCGACCAATAACAACAATACCCAGAGGGAGTGACCAATGTCCTATCATTGCACAGTTTGGTGGGGGATGGCCTGGTCAGGGAGTAGGATGAGGCCCTTAGCAAACAAGCCACTAGTGTCAATGCAACATGGATCTGCTCAATGACAAGCTGTGGTATGTAACGGTAGAACTCTGTTGAGGACAAGTAAAGAGAGGCACAAAAATGGATTTTCTGAGAATACAACATGGGGAAGTATCAGAGAGAAAGATTCAGAGATTATCATGATTGTGACAGTTGTTTTCTGATGCATCCCAGACTATCATGCCCACATAATGGGGAGCCTGACTATTGTACAATGCATTATTCATTTTTCATGCATGTCATGACATCTAAGGACATCCAATGTGAAAAGGGAGAGTCCAATGGTGTGGCCCCTTCTGTGCATATCCCAGCACTCATAAAATGAGGTTAATGGCTATGACAGCAATGTGTCTACCTTAGCCATTACATCTTTCAGGTTGCTGTCCTTATGTCTGCTGCTTCTGGCTTACCTCAATTTGAAGGTGGCCTTGTACTTGTGGAAAAGATTCAGCTGGAGCTTCTGAAACCCTTACATTGGGCAGCGAGTAGCAGATGATGTGGAAAACTTAACTTCAATCCAGGAGCTTCCTTACATGGTATCAGATAAGATTCATAAATACATTCTAGCACATGACTGGCCCATGCCCTTCTCTCCTCTTGTCAAATCTCCATGTTTCTCCCTTTTTTTGTCATTCCAAAGAAGACCACAGGGGAGTTTCACTTGATTGATCACCTCTCTTATTCGAAGGGAGCCTTAGTCAATGACACCTTTTTCTCCAGAATATTGTACAGAGCATTACCCGTTTTTCATGCATGTCATGTGGCATTGATAAATCACTGCAGGTCCAGTGTGCTATTAGTGAAAAGTGATATCCAATCAGCATTCCATCTTCTGCTGGTTCATCCAGAGGACTTAACCCTGTAATCTTTTAAGTTTCAAGGAAACTGGTATGTAGGCAAGAGCATGCGTATAATTTGTTCAGTGTCCTATGTAGCTTTTCGGACCTTTAGCACATCTTTGTATAAGCTGTTCAGACTTGACTTAACTCCGCATGGTCATACGCTAATTGGATGACTTCCTTTTCATTGGGAGAGCAGTGATCCTGGATTTTTTTAAATTCACTGATCCATTTCCACAAATTAGCAGTTGAGTTGGGATTTCCATTAGCCAAGGACCAAGACAGAAAGACTCGTGACAGCAATAATTTATCTTGGCATTCAAACTGACACCAGCAAAGGAGTCTCATCCCTTCCAGAGGAGAAACTGGCTACTCTCTCAGACATCATAGAAAATGCACTCTCATTTTCGAGCAATCTCAATTTTGTCTGCAAAGTTGTGATGCCAACCTCAATAGGGCATTATACGTTTACCTTCCACACAGTTCTCAGACAATTCAAATTGAGAAGAAAAATAATTATACTTGCCTTCTTGGTGGAAATTTCTGAATTATGGTTGAACCCACCCTGTCTTCCTATAGGGTCTCCCCTATGACAATATGAATAGCAGTGGCCTACTTAGAATGGTAGGTTAAGAGCCCAGAGGATACTTTTAAGAAGTGTGAAGTTATTTCATGTTATTAACTGAGCAGCAAAAGAGTGATGCATTGGGATGATTCCTACAAGTGAATCATCCTATGACTGCTCATTCATTCTTCTTAAAAGTAACTTTCCAAGCAGCAGTGGGAGGATTTATGAGAAGAAATTTGGTTCTAAAAACTGAAGAGGAATGTCAAACTGGCATGGAAATTATTCCATCAGAATTCCCTGTATAAGCAATTAGATCTGCAAATAAACTTATATTAACCTTCCTATGACCAGTCACAAAACAAGAAAGCTGATTTTCAAAAGGTGGAGGTGAGAAAAGCTTAATTTCAAGCAATTCAAGGAGCACAGGTTCTAAATGCAGGACTGACCATTTTGTCTAGTTTGATTTTCAGTTCTCTAAGTATTACATTGCAATGATGTAGTTGCTTGTGATGCTCCCTGCCAATGCCAGCAGAAGAGGTTGTTATCGATAGGTAGCATTGCTACTGATATGTTTGCAATTTACATGTTTGGATCACAGCCCATAGTAAACAACAAAGCAAACATAAAAATATGAAGTGGATGATAAAAGTTAGTAGGGGACTGGAGTGGGCAGGGAGAGCCAAGAAATGGCTTTAGGAGTAATCACTGAAATAGTCAAATGCTGTTTTTCTGAAACAGATGTAGAACTCAATAGTAAACAGCCAGGGAAAGTACAGATTTATTCTCCACAAATTTTATCTTAAAAAGAAATCCTAATCAGATTAAACCTTACAACACAGTTTGCAGGAGTCATAAATTTTCCTGTGATGTCAATTTAGTTAAAATAGTAACAAGGATAATAGATTACAATTTTTAAATACCATTAGAAAAATACTGTTGGTCACAAAAGCTGACCAGACTGAAGAGAAGTGACACAAGATGGAAGCCACACCAATATTTCCCACACTTCTAACAATCTGACCCTTGGACAAACACTACTAAAATAAACCGGATTGCCATCATTATAGAAACGCTGCTTCCATCTCTGCAGTTGTACCATTCTTTTTGTTACAACGTATTTTACAATGGTGAAGCAATGAGTTACGTGTGGTTGTGATTGCTTTCAGATGAAAATATCACACTTTTAATTATAAAAAAGAGTACTTTTGAGATACGTGGCCTTTAACAGTGGGGGAGAAAAGATCTTGCTGGAATCAGTATGCAGTGAAGCAATGATGTCAATGGAGGGCATGATCCATTGAGTTTCTGTATGGGCACAGTGATGTATAACACAGCAAGACAAAGGTGGAAGGCAAGAGGGAAAACAGTCTCATCCATCTTGCCTACAAGGCACCATTACAAAGTTAGTAAAGAGGCTCAAATGATACAAAATGCAAGCAGCATTTTTGTTGTGCTTTTTGCACAATCATGCAAACACACAATTTTATACCCATAGTCTCTTTTGGAAGGTGTGTTTTGTTTTGTTTTTTGCACATTGGAGGACTTAGGTTAGAATGCCACTGGAGAATCAACCACAGCTACACAATTTCATGATTTGCTAATACTAATGCTAGGATCCTTTTCATTTTTAAGAGATGGAAATTATGCTCCCTGAAACAAAGTTCCCATTCACAGTAATTTTCTTGAGATTCCACCAAAATAATGCAGTCTTCAGACCAGCACATGAGCCAGATTCTGTATCTTGCCACATTCACACAGCATGTTGTTGTTTTCCAGAAACCCCCACTTGAGCATATTGGTCTTACATTTAGGCATTCTGGCCCACATCTGGGTCCTCCAAGTAAGGATGAGTTCCTCAGCCATATCCTCCTTTATTGTTATTCCTCATTCAATGAGCTCCTTCTTCCATCTTCTAATGTGATTTTGCTCTTGTGTACCCTCAAGAATACTTGTTCTTGCCATAAAGCTCTTCCTGTATCTGAGTCGGTGAACCTGAGGCACATATCCATTCATAGGATGTTGAGGGTCACAGAAGAGATAATCTACCTGGTTGGGCTGGGTTCTACTAAGCTAGTAGCAGAAGACTAGTATTGAAGTAGGTCATCACATACCTTCTTAAGAGAGGACAGTCCTGCATTTGAAATGCTAACTAATCAAAAGCTCCATTACAAGTGAAATGGCGGCCAGAACATTGTTCACTTATGCACCTAGATAACAGCATCTAGATAAATAGCTCAGGTCATGTGAATCCTCTTGTCTCCATCTTCCTTACCCAATTGAGATATACTGCCATTTTGTTAGCATTCTAAAAATCATTTTAATCCAGACAAATAAATTAGTAGAAGCAATTTAATGTAATTTAAACATATCAGCATGATTATGCTTTTTTCCTTTTGATGCATAGGGTAAAGGAAAGCATGAGGAAGAGCTCAAAAAGTTTTTAAAAAGAGGTGATGATTTCTCAGTGAAATTCTGTGAAAAGAACAGACTCTTGTGGGAGGACAAGCAATGCAGGAGTAGATGGAAAGCAATTTGGCATATTTTATTCATAGAATTGTTATTTTGTGCATCTTAGTGTTTAAGAGAGGATAGGACGTATGGAGATAGGAAGGCAACTAGATACAATAAATCTAGCATTTAAAGAATGCAAGGGAAATGATCTCACCTTCCAAATTATATTTTTAAATTATGTTGTGCCTTTTCAGATGTTCTAGTCATAGATATCAAATGGGCTAAATTAGAAGCCTGGGGTGATTTTAACAAATGGCAAAAAGAACAGTTCTTTCTTTATTCGTGTCAGATGCACCACCAGGATATAATAACATACAAAGCTAAAAATTAACACATCTTAAAACAAAATAGAATTTAAAAGGACTAGGTGACATCTGCCCAATATTGGGCCGCAGCAACAGCATTTCCTCTTGTCAACATAAGGTCCTTCTCAGTGCATGTTGAGGAGCAATATGTGCATTGTATCATATGGGAGATAGTTTGTATTTGCAGGCGCACCCCCCAATAAAGGACTCAGACACCGGTAAAATTGGATAACAGCATCGGGCCACATTTATTGATTCATGCCCTAGTCCGAATTATAAATTTCTATTGGTAAAACGACCAATCATAATTCTTAAGGCAAGCAGGCCGAAGTAACACTGGTAAGGTACCACCCCAAAATTGCCAACGGCAATTGGTTACAATGTATCGATTTGTATCAATTTGTTTGTTTACAACAAACAAATTGTTGACCGTAGTCAATATCTAACTAATGACCCCACCCTCTGACGCGTATCCGTGGAATCACGGGGTGATGCATGCTGGCTAGCTATCGCCATCACCCCGTCGCCTAGTTCGTCGTTGACCGGACAACGTTTAACCAACTTATGCCTGTCTATTGTTGTCCAGTCAATTGCTAACCTGCCGGATACCTGTGGGTCATAATGTTTACCTTACCAGTGATACCCGCCCATGTGACCAAGTCAACAGCATCACAGAAACCCCTATATCAAACCATAGCAACAGTGTGGGATGGGCAAAAAAACCAGGACCCGAGAGCCAATTGTGGGTCCCAGCCAAAAATTCCCACCCGGCCCCGAAGCGACCAAAATATCACACTGTTAACTAGGGAGGGGGTGGAGGGGAAAAACTTCTCCGCTCCGTCGCTTCGGAAAATGGCAGCTCGGCTGCCTCATGGCCACCCCTTTTATAAGGGAGCTGGCCACGCCCCTAACTACCCGGATGCCTTCGTCCTATGGGGGGCCCCGCAAAGGGCGTGGCGGCCATTTTGGCGCCGCGCTTGCATTGCAGGCGCACCCCCCAATAAAGGACTCAGACACCGGTAAAAGTGGATAACAGCATCGGGCCACATTTATTGATTCATGCCCTAGTCCGAATTATAAATTTCTATTGGTAAAACGACCAATCATAATTCTTAAGGCAAGCAGGCCGAAGTAACACTGGTAAGGTACCACCCCAAAATTGCCAACGGCAATTGGTTACAATGTATCAATTTGTATCAATTTGTTTGTTTGCAACAAACAAATTGTTGACCGTAGTCAATATCTAACTAATGACCCCACCCTCTGACGCGTATCCGTGGAATCACGGGGTGATGCATGCTGGCTAGCTATCGCCATCACCCCGTCGCCTAGTTCGTCGTTGACCGGACAACGTTTAACCAACTTATGCCTGTCTATTGTTGTCCAGTCAATTGCGAACCTGCCGGATACCTGTGGGTCATAATGTTTACCTTACCAGTGATACCCGCCACACGGGGAGGCTTGCAAAGGCTCACTGCCCCCCCCAAGACCGTCAGCTCGGTCGACAGGCCTGCTCGCCAGTCCAGTAATCCAGAGGTCCATACCTCCCTGCGACAGATGGGCCCCATCCCCTGAGTAAAGCTCGTAAATTTGCAGACTGATGGCGGGGAGGCTAATGACGCATCCCCCGCCCTTGTCAAGGGAACCGGGCAATAGCCCCGTTCACGGGGCGTCGGCTCAGTCAAGAGCCCCGAGGCCGAACGCCCCCCTGTAAGCGTACCGCGGTATCGTGTCCGACGTGCGGATGCACCCTGTCCCAGTCGGGTACCCACTCTGTCGCCGCAGCGTAACGCGCTGCCCCATGCAGCGTAACGCGCTGCCCCGTGCACCTGTCTACGGCCCACCAGGCATACTGTCACCGGTGTAAAACGACACCCAGGGTCTGTCAAGTGAAAAAGGGAAGGGGGGGGAGAAACAGTGCAGTGACTAAAACTGGTACTCACAGTTGAGGAGGGCGAAGACAAAACTGAAAACATTGTGATCCCGACCCTCCCATGCGGCGTATTTCAGCCCTGTAGTACCCAAAAAACAACTGCAGCAGAAGCCGCCCCTATGCAGAGCGAACGGGCGCCGCAACGAGCCCCTGAGAGGCCAACACTGTCTAGTGCCTTCCCACCACCCTCCAAATTGGGATTTAGGAATAGAAGACCCACCTCGGTGACAGAAAAAACGTGCCATGGTGCGTGCCACAGTGCACAGAAATCCTGTAGGGCACCAACCGGACAGATGTCTGTCGAGGAACATCGTAGCAGTCTATTCCACTGCCTACGCCGTGCTGATTCGTTTTAGAGGAGCGTATCCCCAACTGAGCCCAATATTATCCACACAGACATCTCCGAGTTCCAGTGCCCTACGACTTGCATCCGCCTTATACAGCATCTCAAGCTCGCTGATGCGGAGCGCTCCAAAAAGGCCACCGTTGTAGCCGCATGAAGTGGGCTGCCTCATTTATCCAAACAGAGGCCAGGCCAGCCCCGGGCCAATTGGGTAAAAACCCTGGGAAAATCTTGCATCCGCCTTATTCAGCATCTCAAGCTCGCTGATGCGGAGCGCCTCCAAAAAGGCCACCGTAGTAGCCGCATGAAATGGGCTGCCTCATCTATCAAAACAGAGGCCAGGCCAGCCCCGGGCCAATTGGGTAAAAACCCCTGGGTAAATCGGGTGGCGGTCGCCCGGGAAACGCCCGCGCACGCACACCCACCCTTCCCAAACATGTCTCACACGGAAGTCATTGGTGCTGTCCACACGACCTCCCACTTTGGCCATAAAAGCCAACCCTGACAGCTGAGATGCTATGGTGCGTGGAGCAAGGCCCTGGGCATACAGGTAAACCATGAACCGCAGAACATGGGCTACTGGGATCGGCCAGGTTCCTGGCAGTCAAATTGGGTACATAATGCTCTGAGGGAACTAAATGCGTGGTGATACGCCTTACTCATGCATGGCGCTAGTGACAGGCCAATCGCCCGGGTCACTTCTCCTTGCCAACATTCCATCTCTCGTCCGGGAGTGGCGAGGGAAAGTCCTCCGCATCCGGGGCCGAGGCACGGAACCGGGAGATCTGTAGGCGGGACAAAGCGGCAGCAATATCATTATCAACCCTTGGGACATGCCTGGCCCTGAAGAGAACGTTGAGGCACAGGCTGCATAACACAAACTCGCGCACTAGGTCAATAACCCCGGGCGATTTGGAAATCTGTGCATTGACGATGCGGGCAAGAGCCGCATTGTCACGCCAAAATTGCACAACCGAGTTGGCCCACTCCTTGCCCCATAGCATCAAAACACCCAGGATAGGGAAACATTCCAGATACGTGAGACCATGCAGGCGACCCTTGCCTGCCCAGGATGGTGGCCACCCACCATAGGCCCACTTCCAATTGAAGTACATCCCATAACCCAGGAATCCTGAGGCATCGGACTGCATCTGAAAGCAAGGGGGAGCCAGGAGACCAGACCCCAAAATGACACCCCGTTGAACTACCTCTGGATCTATGGCCAGACAAGCACGTCTGCCCTGATACCCCGGGTAAATCTAAGCCTATGGTGGGGCCTGGATAATCCTGCCATGGTGTTGCACCAGCGCGGAGCAAATGCCCTGCCCGGTGCGACGACCCTGCCAGCGGAATTGGGGTGACCATGTAGCGCCAGAATCCCTCAGTGATTCCATGCGCTCGGCCAGCAAGTACGAGATAAGGGCCACTAGCCTTGACACCTTATCCCACTGCAACCTAGAATCCTGCGCTACCGTGTCACTCTCCACCCCAGGAATACTAGCTGTGGAGATGGGCCCTCGGTCTTTTCGGGCGCTAAAGGGACACCAAGTTCCTCCATTAGCGTCTGAAATGTGTTGAGGAGACGTGTGTACGTGTCCCAGCCCCGTTCAGCCCCGAATAAAACCATCCAGGGAATGGGCTACAGACCGGGACCCTGACCTGCAGACAAAGGCCCACTCTAGGAAAGTGGTGAAACGCTCGAATACCGAGCCCCAATGGAATAGCCAAAAGGCATGGCATCATTGAAATAATATGCTCCCCGGGACGGGGGTGCAGGGACAGGGCCAACGACCCTGCCCGCATAGACCCTCTTGTCAAAGCTGGCAGCAGCCACCTCCTCCCTCCCCCCAAGGGATAAAAGATCGGGGGCATCCTGAGGGGACCTGTTACCCATGAAAGGGATCCGGAACCCCTGCCTAGAACCCTGAAGGAGATAACCCGCATCCTCTCCCTTTGGGTACAATGTGAGCCAACGCTCCAACATGCCCACCTTAATTGGGAAGGGAGGCCTTCGGTGGACTAGATCCATCTGCGGCAGTCTTGCCAGCCCCCTGTCTGCCCCACCCTCTGCCCCGCATCCCTCTAGGCCTGGGACAGGCAGAGGCCGCATGGGGGCCAACACAGGTGGGACACTCCTGTCTGTATTTGCCATTCTTCCCATTGCAGGAGCCATTGTACAAGAAAGTCCAGCACCGCAGGCGGGCTGGAACCCCCCGCCCCGCCCCCTGGCCGGTGACCTTTGCTGGGGCCGCCTGCTGGACCCTAATCTCGGGGTGCGGGGAAATCCGCCTACGGCATTCCACGTCACAAGCCAACCACGATGGGCCCGGAAAGTAAACCATCGCCCGGTAGACGTTGTCCAAATACTGGACCATCGGAATTGCCAAATCCGGCCGGGCCCTAAGGTACACCGCCATGCATATGATGCAGGCCGGCAACCATTTGGCCCACATACTTGGTGGCTTGCGACGACGTGCCTGCCACTATCCTTCTCATTCTGCCCCTCCCTCTCCTCCTTGGTGGGCCCTCTGTTTAGGAGTGAGAAGATATCCACGTACTCCCCCCGCCAAATTTACTCTCTGTTGGCCTGTGCCAAGTGGTCACTCAGCGGTAAGGAATAGGGGCTTGGACCAACCCGGCCACCCAAAACATTCCCCTCGGGGTAGGGAACACCCCCCACCACGGGGCCCTGGGTGGTAGTTGTCATCGCCGGGTGGGGCGTCAGCGGGTGCACCGCCGCACCACCCACGCGAGGCCAAGGCCATTGGAAAGCCCCCCCCCCAAACGTGGCCACGTGTGTAGGTGCACTAGTTTGGACCGCATACTCACGTACTGCACCCCCGCAGCCGCCCCCACCGGGGGCTCCGGCCCACTGGGGGCGTCGGAGCTCACGACCGCCGTAGAGCTCGTCACTGGGGGCTGACCCACACCGGCCTGTTGGTTGGGGAGCTACGAGGCAGTGGCCGAGGTTGTGCCACGCCTCAAGCAGCTCAACCCGTCCCGTCGCCTGCCGCTGCCCAGCAGACGACGCGTCGAAATGAACCCCAAAGGGAGCCCCAGCATGGCTGGCCCGAGCCAAGGACGCCTCAAGGGCCGCAACACGGGCCAGTAAGACCTCCACGCTGACATGGGGCCAAGGGCCGGCCGGCCCTCCTGCTACAGGCACAGGTACAGGTCCCTGTACCCCGGGACCCTAATAGGGCCATCGCCCCACGCCGAGGCCCGGTAGGGCCGATGTAGGTACCTGCCAGGGCAAGGGGCCACACCACCCCCCAAGGCTAGAAGGCCCCGGGTTGAGCTGCGCCCCCGCTGCTGGAGGCCCAACAGGATGGGAAGCACCAGGAGCGGCGTCCACCGTTTGCGGGCCGCGGGCCACAGCCCTCACTTGACCCATGCTCGGGTCCCCCGCCTCCGGGCAAGGGGGAATAGACCCCATTCCACCGGTCCCGGTGAGTACCCGCAAAGGCGGCTGCCGGGGAGGCGCAACCGCGGTCCTCCGACCCGGATTGCGCCTCCTAACAGCGCGAGCCGCGCTCGCGGCCGCCGTCTTCTTCGCAGGCATCGCAAGGAAATCTAAGGGAAGCCAAAGAGAAAATTTGCCGCCAAAAAGGCTTCCCTGGCAAGGTAAGAGCGACGGAGACAAGAGGGGGAAAAACTTCTCCTCTCCGTCGCTTCGAAAAATGGCAGCTCGGCTGCCTCATGGCCACCCCTTTTATAAGGGAGCTGGCCACGCCCCTAACTACCCGGATGCCTTCGTCCTATGGGGGGGGCGCGCAAAGGGCGCGGCGGCCATTTTGGCGCCGCGCTTGCATTCTCTGCATTCACACAGGCTGTTGTCTATAAGAAAACCCTACTTTCTCAGATTAGCCTTTGATCTTCCTACCCCTGCACACAGTCTGTTTAAAGCTTTCCACACTGGAAATGGGTGTTCTTGGCCAGGCAGTAGAGAGTCATGTGGTTCTACCCAGTTATCTGGTAGCTCCTTGCTCAACTTCCATAATTCTAAGGTGGTCTGTGGGGGCTGGTTGTTTGGAAGGGCAGAAATTATGAGGAAGCTATGCCTTGATTTCAGTCTCTGCTTTGGTAGTTGGTGATCAAATAGCAGGTGTGTTTCTGAGGATCTTGCTTTGACCCACTCTTTCTGAGCAGCACTTTCTCAGCGGAATTTTGATGGTGGGATGCTAGCTAAATAATACACTTTTTGTATCAGGGTTGGTGTTAGGCATCCTGTGACCAATCTTGCTGTTTAATTTAGGGCCACATTAGTATAGGCAAAGTAAGTAGAAACACTCCTACTATTTTATTTTTAAAAACATCCCAAATGCACGTACCTTTCACATTTCCTAGCCCACACACTACCGATATATGCAGAATGCCAACACGATTGACACAATTTGTATTCTGGAATCCAGATGTTGATGGATTGTTGCAAATGTGCCTGAAAAAATTGAGAATGTTTGGAAAGTTCACATAGAAAAATAAGCACATTTCAGATGCATGTAAAACACCATGGAAACATGCTTCTGTCAATGAAGGAAATACATCCAGGCAACGTATAACCACTAGAAACATACATGCAAATATGTGTACATGGTGGGGTAGGGTAGGGTAGGGGGGAAAAGGACCCCATAATGTCCCATTGAAAAATAAAATATTGTAGAACTTGAATGAGTCAGACTTGGGGGCAAGGAAAGGAGGATACCTATTGTATGTAGACTTTATGTGCATTTTACTACTGAGCACTATATATAATAGAGACAGTTCCACCAACTTTTTAACCACTGGGCAAAAGTAGGGGGCTCCCCTTCCCCCCGAAGCCTTGGTGAGGCCACACACACACACAGACGCACGCATGCATGCACGCGCATGCACACGCGCGCGCGCACGCACGCACGCATGCACGCACGCACGCACGCACACACACACACACACACGTCGAAGCTGCAGGGGGAGTGGAGGGGCTCCCCCTCCCCCCCTGAAGCCTCGACAAGGCCACACACATACATGGAAGGCCACGCCTGGGAGGCGCATAGTGTGATTGGCCCAGCCGGCAACAGGTAAGTGGGGCGGGGGACAGGTACTGAGTGGGGGAACGGGCGAGTGGGCAGGTTCATGTTTCCCCTTTCTCCTCCCAGACCAGGGTGGGTGGCATGGTCCCCAGGCCCGTTTACCCCCCTCAGTCCCTGTCCTCTGCCCCATTTTCATGTTGCCTTGCGGGCTAGGCTGCTCACCTGCCATGCCTCCATGGTGTGGCCTGTCCTCCATCCCTGCCAGTGCCGAGGCCTTCACTGTTCAGGCATCAAAAGTAGGTGCCCCATCCGGCAACCGACGAGCCCGCCCACCCACTTGGAGGGAAGTTGTTTCCGCATTGGGCGCTTTTTTTTTGTTTAACGTGCGCACCACTTGCCCCGCCTCCTCCGTGCTTGCACCCTTCAGCCTGATTGACTGAGGGGTGGCATGGCGCAGAGGACACTGGGTCTTGTAGGTTTTTTGTTTGTGTTTGTGGGGCAATTGCCCCACTCTCAGCGTCCAGACCCTTGCGGCGTTTTGAGTTCGGTTTCAAGGTAAATGCAGGCGGCTCGGTACAGGATGGTTGGGCCAGGTGTAGGCACTAATGCTGAACACTCACACACTTTCTCTCTCTCTCTCTCACACACACACACACATTCCATACCTGTTTAAAATGTTAAAATTTGGTACATAATACCTGTATCTTATCTTCTTTTGTTTTAACGTCCTGTGAATCCCCCCCATAAAAGTGCAACAGACAGATAATAGTTAGATTGCAATATCAGAGCAGACAGACAGACAGACAGACAGACAGACAGACAGACAGACAGACAGACACACACACACACACACACACACACACACACTTGTTTGGTGTGCAGTGATCACTTGGTTATATTTTCCATTTTCTATTTCAAGTTGGATTGATTTTGTACTTTGTGATATATCATTACACTTTTAAATTGTTTGTAGTGTAGGAGATTCTCTCCAGATCCCATCTGTCTCTACTCTTGCTTGCCCAGCAATGATGATGTTGTGATGATGGTGGTGGTGGTCAGATGACAGTGACATCATAATGTTGCTGTTAATGATAAGGATAAATCTGATTATGAATTCTGTATAAAATTAAATACAATAAAAAGAACAAGTGCTGTCTGCATAGTTGTATTTAAGATTATATTGATCAGTGATGATTTTTCTTTCACATTTATTGCCTGCTTCTGGAGTAGATGACATTGTTTGAATCTGTTGCATTGCCACTGCTGTGGTGGTGGAGGCAGTCTTCGAGGGGTGGTGTTGGTGTTGGAGTAGAAAACAAATGGTTAAAAATAAAGTAGTATGAAAGATTCAGGCTCCTCAGTGTTCAATGAATGAACAGGCAAAATGAAATCACCTGCAAATGAAAAAGCTCTTCCTCCACCACCACCCTGAAAGAAGATGAAATGAAGAAAAAGAACTAAAAATGGTGTGCACATCCGTATTTGTGTCTCAGGGTCATTAGGCAGTCCTGAATTACATTTTTGAACGCTGGATCTAAAAGTGCTTCCACTGGGATCAAAACTGCTGGTACTGATCTGGCAATGATGTTTTTCTTTTAAAAGCTCCCCCCACCCCACCCCCATACCAAGGGGGGAAATTTGAAACCCTTGATAGCTGCCAAACCTCAAATGAAAGGATGGGAAACATTTAATTAATTTAAAATTACTTTTACTGGCTGATGATGTCATCAGCTTCTTCCAGGACAAAATTATGCCAACAAGATTTTGGCCATTTTATTATTACAATGCAATTAAAATTTAAATACTTCAGAATCTCAGAAGATATTAATAGTAGGCTGTCTAAAGGAGGGGAGGGAAGGAGGAAGAATCAGTATATGTTCAGTGTTAGCAAGCATCCCATACCTTCTTGCATTAGTGGTTCCTCTGTCCTTAACTCTTCAACCATGCCTTCCTTTCCCTTCCCCCTTGATCTGGCAAGCAGCTTCTTACTATCACTGCCTGGCCAGTCTCCCTCTTGACAGAAGTGCCAGCTGCTCTAAGTGGCTGGCATGTTTTTAAGTGCTGGTCCTGCTTAAAAACAGCTGGCTCTTCTGCAAAAAGGAAAAAACGGCCGGGGTGTGACAAGAAGATGCAGCTGCTAGTGTGCTTACAAGAGAAAGGAGATGATCCAGGATAGCTGCACAGGCAGGGCTTTTCAGTCTGTCAGGTCTAAACTGGATCCAGGCCCTGCAGGAAAGCACCTTGGGACTATTGTAAAGTGTTTTTAAAATTAATTATTATTATTATTATTATTATTATTATTATTATTATTATTATTATTATTATTATTATTATTATTATTATTATTATTATTATTATTATTATTATTATTATTATTATTATTATTATTGCAAAATACTGCTTCTAAAATGTTTTCTACAACATTCTTTTCAGAACAGTTTTTACTGACATTCTGAAAAAGAATTTATGTTTCTGATTGGCTGAAAGAAAAGAGGAAAAATACAGTTTAAGAGGTTGCTGTTTATTGTAAAATCCTATGGCCCATCTGAAGGCTGGAGTTACCCCCTCTAAGACTGGAGATGGAGCTCTGATTTCAGCTCCTCCCTCCTTGATTCCAAAGAAACAACTGTATGTGTCTTCCCCCTGGAAATAGAGATTCAAAGCACAGTTTGGTATAGAAACTAGTGTTATTTTTTAAAAGTGTTTTGAGGGGATGAGATTTTGCAGTTTCAGCAGGTCTACTGAACCACAATCTCTATCCTCTTCTCTTTCACAAGGAACAGAGTTCTTATTAGAGAAAGAGATGAGTAGTTACTGTATTTAGAGTAGTTATTTGTGGAGCTGAGAGATAGCGGGAGAGGATCTGAGGTCAGATGCAAGATTAATTAACAAACTAGATAATCTCTATTGGAATAAGAATAGAAGGATACATGCAGTGGCATATCCTCTGCTTCCACTCGTAGTTCAGTGTTCAACAAACAGTCCTGGCTCTTGGACCTTAAATCTTTTGAGAATGATTCTTACAGCATGGCTTGCTTTGCTAAAAAGGACTTAATTCCTGTCTGCCATCTTTGCATTCATTCCCTCTTTCCTGAAGACTTCTGAGGACATCTGCTATGTTGCTAGAAATTACTTGAGGCCTCTCCAGCAACCTGTCTATGTTTCATTCTCCCATTTCTGAAAACATCTGAGCACATTAAATCAGTGTTACACTGCTACAGGTGCCCACAGGTGCCCACAGTAGCGGAAATTCCCCCAAGCCACACCCACTTGGCCAGCCACACCCACCTCCCTACCCCAGGCCATGGTGTAGTGAGGCCAAGTGGGCATGGCCCACAGAGTTAGCCATGCCCACAGAGTTAGCCACACCCATAGAGGGGTAGTAATTTTTTCTGCAGCGCATTACAGCATTAAATGCTATTCAGGCATGCTCAGAATGGTTTCCAACTGTCTTCTCCCAAGTGTGCACATTATAGGAAAACAGGCTAGTATGAGAATGACTGGAAGCTTCCTCTCCTTCCATGCTATAATGCTCATCTCTGAGTGACAATGCTCTTCACCACCACCACCACCACCCAAAGAAAAAGCAAAACAATCTCATTTATATACCGACCCATAGCACTTAGTGCATTCTCTGGACAGATCACAAGTTAATTAGCATTTTGCCCCAACATGCTGGGTACTCATTTTACTAGCCTCAAAAGGATGGAAGGCTGAGTTAACCAGGGCTCCTGAGAGTTGAGAATGTTAGACCCAGCCATTATCAACAAATGAGAAGCATGCCTTGAATAAAGCAAGTAGCTCTCAATTAATTATTCAAGATTAAATGGTCTTCAAATGTTTTGCATTACAGCAGGGATAGCTTGCAGCAACATACTGTTCCTAAAATAATCCATTTCCATGCCAGTTACTGTGAGAACTGAGCTAAGTTCAGAAAGAAGTCAGTTTGAGGTGGTTAAAGGTGGCGAATAATGTCCCAGCTGCTCAGAAAAAGTCATGGAGTTTCATTCCTGTGAGTCCTTGATCCACTACATCACTAATCTCGTTGCTATCAAACATGCTCATATTGAGTTTTCCTCCCCTGAGGCGCCGGCTACACTGGCAACAGTTTGGAATAATTTGGCTTTGCTATGACTTGATTCACAGCCTATTTTACACTTCTATTCTGATTAGGTGATCGTACAGAGGCTGCATGATCCACATCACCAACCTCAGTCTAACGTGGTTTGATCCAAGCAAGAGCCCACAGCTCCTCTCTCTTTTATGGTCCATTGTAAAACCAGTGGGTTGCTTAAATTGTTGCATGGCATGGGTGTGTGTGTGGCAACATTTTCCATAACATATAAACACATTTACACATACTGCTACTGCTCAGTAGTTGCCTTGAAGAGGGTGGATGCTTTTTCGTTTATACCAGGGCTCCTGCATCCTCAGCCAGGGTTCCTTATTTCTCCTTCTCCAGAGCCATCTGGCTCCTTCATGGAACTCAGTTCGGGGACTCTCCACATTCACTCAAATGCTGCTCCTTGGGTTTGTATGGTTGAGGTGAGGACTGCTGCTGCTGCAGTGGGGGCTGCTGGTGGACAAAAGACGATAGTGAATGACAAATCAGATGTAAGAGATTTCCCCTCTCATCGCATACTCTTAATTTCTACTTCTGGTATCCAACTTTAACTCTGTCTTCAGTAACTTTCGTTCTGACCCCTTATCTCATTTAGGCACCATCCAACACTCAGTAGCTGGCCCAACAGACTTAAGGGACAAACCTAAACATAAGAATCACAGTTTCAATTCCATTTAACTAATCTACATGATCCCTGTATTCTTCAACTGAACATGCAAATTTAAATATACAACAGCCTCTATCTAGAGCAGTGATGGCGTATCTTTTAGAGACAGAGTGCCCAAACTCACCTTCACCACAGACTCAACAGGCTGCCATCCACACCGCACCCTCATGTGAGCTGCCTACCTTACCACTGACAGGAGAGGGAGGAAGCACTCCCATTGGGATGCTGGGCAGAGGGGTGGGGCAAAATCTGTGCTGGGGTGATGGTGCACATGCCCATGGAGAGTGCTCTGAGTGCCTCCTCTGGCATGTGTGCCATAGGTTTGCCACCACTTATCTAGAGTGTATTTTTCTCCTTATGGACTTTTTTTGTGTGTGGGGGGGGACACAGGAATTTCTGATATTTTTTAAATATGGCATTTCTTTTGTTTGTAATGTCTCATTAAATTAAGAGAAAATATTTTGAAATTATGACTCCATCTGATACAACATGTCAGATACAGGTTGAAACAGACTGAGAGAAGTATTTGAATATTTTTCTGTAGGAGCATAACATGTATATACATAAATAGTACAGCAAAACTGAAAGATTCATGTAAAGTGAATAGTAAATTTGCCTTAAAAGGAAATCTCATGGATTTAAATGAAAGTTACTTCCAAGTAAATGTTCTTAGGATCACAGCATAAGGACCATTTAAAAGTTGTTTTTCTTTTTGAAAAATCATACTGGTTTAAAATTGTCCACAAGGTACAAAATATGTCCAATTATTAGACGAATAACACTTGTGATAAAATCACCATGGTAATGCAATGCTTTAAAGCCACATTACAATACAATTTTAATATGTCACATCTGTTCAGAGTAATGTAAATGTCTAGCTGGCAATGTAGAGAGGAAATTTCATATCTTAAAAAATTGCAAAAGAATGGAGTAATCGGGTGACACACTAAACAATAAAAGAAAAGATTTATGATTGGTTCGAAGAAGGCACTACTGGGCACAAATGGATGCTTTTAATATAAACTAGCAAAATGCCTACCATTATGGGGAGAGTGAGCTCTGAGATTACAAGGAAAGCTGTGATAGCAAATCAACTGAATTTCCCTGCAGGAACTCTGTGGGTCAGGAATGCCCTCCCACCCCACATTAGTAGGATTAAGAAAGGAGCACAAGTATTCCTAGCTCTATAACAGCATTTCTAAGCAAAGTGCTTTACTTCTTCATACAGAAGTGAATGACAGCCATTCTTCCTGTGACTGCTGGGTGGGAAAGTAAAACCAGTTTCCTGCTCTTCAAGAACTTTGCCTCTTTGAATTGGCAATGTCTATCCTTTCACCTGCATTATTTCATTTTAATTTTCTGATTTGTGGGCATGTGAGTTAATAGTGCTCAAGTAAAAGGAACACGTTTCCTTTGCCCCGCTCTATCATCACTCATCATATGAAGAATAATGGGTTACAGAGAAGATCTTTACCTACATAGCCTTTCCACACATAATAGAGACTCTCTTTTTCAAACGGTGGGTCTCTAAATTTAGAAGAATGACAGCAGAAGGGGCAAGGTCACCATGCTTTATTGTGTTCCACATTCCAAATAACCATATCCTGAACATTGAAAAGGTCTTTGGAATGTTACAGAATATAAAATGACATCATACCACCTCTGTCTCAAGTGCCATCTAGCTTTTACCAGTCTATATATAAGAAGAAAAAGTAGCACATCTGGCTCATTTTTCTGGAACGTCTTGTTTCCTTTACTTTGAATTTTTTTACCACCTTTGCCTGATGAAGATTTCTGGAGAACTCAAGCACTAATCTCACCTACAAATTTTTTGTCATCCCATAAAAGTAATATTTGATCCAGAATTTTGTTTCCGTGGAATTCAGTTTATCAAATAATAATATATCTGAGGCTCACATCAAAATGTAACAGTTATTCTTTAGCTGCCACCATATTATTGTCTTTATTTTTACTTTTGTTTTATTTCTTGTCTGATATGACTGTACATACAACATGACACCACTCTAAAAACACCACCACCACCACCACAACAACAACAACAAATGCTGTTATTTGCAGTTCTCTGGAATACACAGAGAGAGCCTCCTCAAGATTGTGGTATTTTTGAACCACAAATGGGGCTACCCTGGGCAATGGCCGCCTTATGCCACCTAATCTTTATCACACTAGGTCAGGAGAAAGGAATTGCAGAACAAACTCACCAAAAGGTGACCTCAGGGACCGCATCATCCCTAGGACACCGACCCGTCCCATGAGAACAAACTGAGAGGGCACTCTTCAGGTACCATCCATTGGGGAGGCCCACCTCTCCAGCACAAGGAAAAGGGCCTTCTTGGTCATAGCCCCCACATTATGAAACCACCTCCCAGTAGAACTACGCCTCCAGGCCCAGTTGCTACCATTTAGGAAAGAGCTGAAAATGTGGTTGGCAAAATGGGTCTGGGGGCCGGGATTGTCAACAAGCTCCCCTTTCTGACTCATCTGAGGGTTCCCCCACTCCTGTAATCAATTTTAATGTTAATGTTATGCTGACTTTATATTTGTTTTTAGATAGCAAAATGGCACAGCGGTGGACAATATTGCCAAATGTTCTTAAGGGTTTTTAATCATTTTTATATTGGTTTTAACATGTTTTATTGTATAGTCAGTGAGGTGCTTGCTGGCCCATGTACACCACCCTGAGTCCACCAGATTAGGGCAGTATATAAATCTATAAAATAAAATAATCGAGGAGGAGGAAGAGGAGGAGGAAGAAGAAGAAGAAGAATTGCAGTTCTCCCTTGCTTTTTTTCTGGTAAATGTTGAGTCACTCATTTGTGGCTGGAAAAATAACTCTGTGAGATCAAGTTACCTTATCCTATACAGCACTTGCCAAAATAAACAGGTAATTAATTTATCTTAGAAAAATATGAAAATAACTTCACATTTATCTTCAGAGTAGTGGATTGTACACTTTTCTTTCATGAAAGATAAACAGTTGGCAAGGAACTCCCTCTTGTGGTCAAACATTTTTAATTAGAAAATGAAATTTACACTCAACTGATGGTCTGGAATGGATTGTTAGAAACATTTGCCTCTTGAACCCATTAAGATTAGCAAAACTAATATAAGTGGCTTTACTGAAGCAATTCACTGCAAGTTAGGGGTGACTCTGGAAACATATGTTGTTGTTAGAAAGCAGTGTTTTTCAATAGTTTTCAGGATAAATCACATTTGATGTCAGATTTCTTTTCTTTTCATTTTTTTAAAGGAGACATTTGGTAATATAATCTTTACCAAATACAGCTTTAGGAATGTTAGGATGTGGTGAATTCTATACCAGTGAATTAAAAAAAAATCCCCCATTGCACCTTAAATCTTTCAAGCAAATTCTGTGGAATAGGCATATGCCAGTTAATAAGGTTTGTCTCTTAGCAGTTTCCTCCAATCTTGATGTTCATCAGTCATCCTGAACCAGCATGACTAGGCTGGTGACACTCCAGTCCACTTGAAGGATTTGATTAATTAATAAAGGTAAAGATAAAGGTCACCCTTGCTCGAAAACCAGTCATATCACACTCTTGGGTGTGGTGCTCATCTCTGCTTACAGCCAAAGAGCCAGCACTGTCTGCACTTGCAAATGTTTCTCTGGTCATATGATAGGCATGACTAGATGCCAGCATGCATGGAACACTGTTATCTTTCCACCAAAGTGCTTCCTATATTTACTTGCAATTTCTTGCTTTCAAACTGCTAGGCTGGGAGGAGGATTAATTAATAGAGCTGTCCTAATAACAGGGACTTTGCCATAGGATCACATGCCATCTGAATGCCAGGGACGTGGACTGTTGCATTGCAGGATACTATGGATCTGAGAGAAAGAGAAAGAATAATTACCATAGTTTGGAAAAATTACTTTTTTCCTGAATTCCCAGAATTTCTGAGCCGCCATGGGCAATAGTCAGGATGCATATGTTGACAAAACATGAGAAATATTTCATTCAAAATACTCCACTATAGTCACACAGTAAGGTACAAAAGAACAATTGTTCAAATGCCTTCTTGCAATTCAGCCCCTATGCAGCTGGGTGCTGTTTCACTCTTCAGACTTGCCCAATACTCTACAATTCCTCAAGTAACTGCAGATTTATCAGTTTTCTTGCATAATTTTTAGCAGCTGTTTTGCCTATGGAACAAGCCAGATGCTTGTTTGAAAGGCAAATACCTAATACACTGGATTTAGTTCAGATATTGATCCTACTCAGTCATTCCATTGTATGCTTAACAAATTTGTGAGAAGGAGGAGGAGGAGGAGAAGCACACTTGCCATGCCACTACGTCATCATCTCCATTATTTTTCTACTTGTAAAAGGAAAGCTCTGGCTGAAAGCCTATTAAGTTAACCTAGACTACTGTAAATCTACAGATGGAAATAATGTTCACTAAATACCTCATTCTTGGCCATTTGGGTTGTGTCAACATGGAGAATGTCTCAGTGATGAGTCTGTATGTGATTTCATGCCTTCAACTAGAGCAAGACAAAGAGTTATTCTTGCTCCACCCCTGAAAGTATTAAAATATTAATCTTTACCTATAAAAAGAGGGTTGGTCTGAGCGTGTCCGGCATACGTGGCCACACCCAGCCCAACCATCCTGTACAGAGCTGGCCACACTTACCTTTGGACCCTGCGAGCGTTGCCGCAACCATCTGGGAAGTGGGTCGTTCACCCTACGAACAAGAAACAATGAAAACACTATAGCCCCAGCGTTCTCTGCATGCAGCCAGCCACAGCCAATCAAGAGCCAGCGCGAGTGCGCATGAGAGTCAGGAGGACAACGGACGAGCGTGCAGGAAATGCGGGGCAACAGCCATGATAGAAGCCAGCCCAACGACTGAAAAAGCTGAGGGAAACTGCCAGCACCAGAGGCATTTCAGTTTCGACACCAGAGAGGTGGGCACAGCCCTCCAGCAACCACCTCACCAGCCTGGCAGGAGGGCCGCCTGAACCGCATCATCACCAACACGGTGGGTAGGCAGGCAAATCAGTTGCTGGCTGGGCTGCCTGCTTTTGGTGCCCACCACCTGACCGGTGAAGGCCTTGGCACCAGCGGGGACAGAGGACAAGCTGCGCCACAGAGGCATGAAAGGTAAGTGGCCTAGCTCACAAGGCTGCATCAGGAAGGCGCAGAGAGCAAACGGCCCAGCCAGCAACAGTTAAATGGGGCAGAGGACAGAGACTGAGGGGGGGGGAAACAGGCCTGGAGACCACGCCACCCTCCCTGGTCTGGGAGGAGAAAGGGGAAACATGAACCCGTCCCCACCCATTCCCTCCCTCAGTCCCTGTCCCCCGCCCCACTTACCTGCTGTCGGTTGGGCCTTTTGAACTTTGCACCTCCCCGACGTGGACCTCTGAGCTGGGCTGCTTGCCTTCCATGCCACCATGGCCCAGCCTGAGGCACATAGAGCGAGCGGCCCAGCGGGAAGGAGGGGGCCCTTGCCTGACAGAGGAAGGGAGCCCCCTTCACCTCCAGGCGAGGGCCATGTGTGTGTGTGTGTGTGTGTGTGTGTGTGTGTGTGTGTGTGTGTGTGTTTGTGTTGTGTTGTGTTGTGTGTGTGTATGGCGTGTGTGTGTGGTTGTGTGTGTGTGTGGTTCTGTTGTGTGTGTTTATTGTGTGTGTGGTGGTGGTGTTGTGTGTGTGTGTGTGTGTGTTGTGTGTATGTTTGTGTTGCGAGTGTGGCTGTGTTGTGTGTGTGTGTACCCCCCAAAACTACCCCAACCACAAACACACACAAAAAACCTGCCCGGCAAGGCCAGGCAAAATTGCTAGTAATAAGTAACAAGAGGTGTGCGGTGGTCCATGGGGTCTCGAAGGGTCAGAATTGACTGTGCGACTGAACAACAACAAAAGCTCTCATGGAAGAGAACATGAGAACAACTTCATTTGAGATTACTAATTTTAGGAATATAGTTTTGTCACAGTGACACAATTTATTGATGAATCTAAAGGATTTCTTACCTCCAAACAGATCAATACAAGGAGCTATTGCTTTCTGTCCTACAGGTAAGTATCTGTATTTTGTGCAGAATGTTTCTACTGCTTATCCACCACCACCATCTTACAGTTATACCAAAAAAAATCGCCCCCACTCACTGCCCCCTGGGATTTACTGCCTGAGACTGCTGTCTGATTTATGGCAAAATCATCTGGGTTATGCATGCAAGGTGAGCTTCTAGAGAAAAAAATAATACCAACCAAGCACCCCCTCCCACAGTGAAGAATTAATATTTTCTTCTTCTTCAAGTGCCATATCTGACTCCGAGTATTCACTATCATCATGCTGGTCAGCCATGAAGATTATCCTGGGGACAATATAATGCAGTAATCTTCCATTTGCCTTGCACGTAAAAGCATGACAACCATATTACTGATCCAGTTCCATGAGCCACTTTCTGGTCCTGAACCTTTTTGGCACACAAGGTCCTCCTCAATCCAAGACCAGTATTGATGAAGCTGCTGCCCAACATCAAGAAGGATTCAAATGGGATTTAATCCACTTGAGGACCATCACCCTTCCCTTTGGACTTTGCCATCCAAGGCCGTTAGTCCTCAGGGTTGTCAGGTTAGTTAATCATCACCTGACAATTAGCATTGAGTTGCTGGCAGTATGGTCTACTACTCTTTTACCATTGCAGGAGAACCAGGCCAGACTGGGGCAAATATCTGCATTAACTAAATCATAGCATTTACAGGAATTCTTTTTTAATCATGTTATCAATCCATCCAAATGGCGATTTCTTCTTATTTGATGCTGTACTCAATGCACTTGTATGCTCATGTACTTCAGGTAAAAAAGGACAGGACTTTCATGAAGTCAAACACAGAAAAACATAGGTGCATGTATGCATACATTGCACTGATTGACTCATGGAGTGGGGAACATTGATGTGCCAATGCTATTGCATCAAGATTCATTTTTGTATGGTTGTTAGAGGTTAATACACATCATAAGTCTGCACAGATTTTAAAAAAACACAGTTTGAACTAAACACTGTGGTGTTTAAGATGCTGAACTTAATAACTGGAAGGTCAACAGGTCAGCAGTTCGAGTGCCGAGTGCTGTATGACGGAGTGAGTTCCATCTCTGTCCCAGCTCCTGCCAACCTAGCAGTTCGAAAGCAAGAAATTGCAAGTAGATAAATAGGCACCAATTCGGTGGGAAAGTAAACATTGTTCCATGAACTCTAGTGTCTAGGCATACTTGCCACATGTCTGTGGAAATGACTACAGATGCAGACAGTGCTGGCTCTTTGGCTATAAATGGATATGAGCACTGAACCCTAGAGTCAGATATGAGTAGCTTTCGAGCAAGGGCAACCTTTACTTTTACTTAGGAGGTAAGTAGCTAAGACGCTGATTGGGAAGCGGAAGGTCAGCAGTTCAATTCCCAAGTACTGCAGGACAGAATGAGCTCCCGTCTTTGTCCCAGCTCCTGCCAACCTAGCAGTTCGAAAGCAAGAAATTGCAAGTAGATAAATAGGGACTACTTCGGTGGGAAGGAAACAGTGTTCCATGCGCTCCAGTGTCTAGTCATGCCTGCCACATGACCACAGAAACGTCTGCAGAAGCAGACAGCACTGGCTCTTCGGCTTTGAAACAGAGATGAGCACTGCACCCTAGAGTCGGATATGACTGGCTTTCGAGCAAGGGAAACCTTTACCTTTAGGAGGTTCATATGCACTATAACTGCAAGATTTTTAAAAAACAGTTTGAACTAAACATTGCAGCAAACTAAACTACGCCTCTGCCACTTTAAAAATTAATTTTCAAAATTATCTAAGCTTAAGCAGAAGGCAAGGAGAATGGATCACAGTATAGAGTAAAGCCATGGAATAATAAGGAAGTGAGAGATCTGTTCATCCCTTCTTTTAGAACTAGCAGGAATGCATAAATTATATGGATCAAACTTCTACATCTCTATAGCTTTTATATGTTTCATCATAAGAACATTCCAGCTTTATAATTATTATTAATTAACAGTATTATGGTTTTGGCCTGAGAGAAAAGAGTTCTCTTGGGCCAGGCTTTGACATCAGAGCAGTGCGTGCAACTCCTACGTGGCATCCAAGTGCAGAGTTCTGATTTGCGCTTTGGGGAATGATGGCTGATTTCATCCTCCTTTTATGAATAAATGAGGGCGAATAAGGCTTAGTGAAGCTAATACATTAGGAAGATTAGTGATTACAACATATCTCTGAGAATGAGGAATCAATTAAAATATTAGTAGAGCTAGGGCAGTGTTTTGTCTGTGTGTTCTATAGCAATGTCTATCAAAGGCAAATGATACACAACCAGTGACGACTGGCCATATAAAATGCAATATTTTACTTTATGTCCATCCTCATTGGCCCATATCACAATGGTAACACATTTGGGCTGTCTTGATTTTTCTTGCACAAGGAGATAAGATCCACAAAAACTCATACTAAAATATACTGGTTATTCTTTAAGGTGTCACAACGTTTTATCTTTTTTCTTGTTGTTGTTTTGCTTTGTTTTGTTCCCTGTCTGATTTTACTATTCCTGTCACATGTACTCAACACTGCATTCACATTATTAAACTTTTAGATCCATTTTAGCTCCCTACATAAGAATAATTCAGTTGTTGAATGTTTTTGGGTGGCAATGGGACTTTCATGTTTACAGGAAAGATCATTTTCTGACTTCTGAAACAGGGCCTCTGAAACATGAATGATTCACATTCATGCAAAATGGGTACATGCCTGTTTTGAGTACTTTTGTGTTTCTCTATTTCATTTCATCTTCCTTTAACACTTCATGTGCCAATCACCTGATAAAACTTTCACCCAATAGTTTTATGAGGGATTTTGCAAAGATACAGTGGTGTGACCAACAAGGTTTAACAGAAGCCAATCAAAATACTGAAGGATAGGGAGAATATTGAATTAATAGGAGGGCATGAATGATGAGCATTCTTTTTTTCCTTCTTTAGGATTGACATTACTGTATGCTGCTGAACGTCTTGTACCATCTATTTTGGCTTGATTTTACTGCTTGCTTGTGCCTTAGATTCTTATTGATGAGGCAACAAGGGGAAGAAACAATGTATGTCAACTTGATCTCACTAGGGGAGAGGAGAAACTAATGTAGAACATCCAGGGGTGCCTGGAGATCAATGGTCCATAGGGTCGCAAAGGGTCGGAATCGACTGAACAACAACAACAGATGTTTTGCCCTCCACCTTTCCCAGCATCAAGGCTTTCTCAAGTGAATCCTCTCTTCTCATTTGGTGTCCAAAGTACTTCATCTTCATCTTTACGATTTGACCTTCTAAGGAGCAGCCAGGACTGATTTCTTTCAAGATTGACTTATTTGTTCTCCTTGCTGTCCAGGGTACTCTCAAAACTCTCTTCCAACACCACATCTCAAAGGCGTCTATTCTTCTGCACTTAGCCTTCCTAATGATCCAGCTCTCGCATCCATACATTACCACCGGGAATATCATTGCTTTGACTATACGGATTTTTGTTTGCAAGGTGATGTCTCTACTTTTCACTACGTTCCCCAGGTTTCTCATGGCTTGTCTCCCTGGTTAGCTAACCTGATAACCCTGAGGACTTAGGTTAGCTAACCTGATAACCCTGAGGACTTAGCAGCACTGGGTGGCAAAGTCCACAGGGAAGGGTGATGGTCCCCAAGTGGATAAAATCCCACTTGAACCCATCTTGATGGATGGCAGTAGTTTCATCAATACTGGCCTGGGGCTTAGGAGGACTTTGTGAGCCAAAAGGGCTCAGGACCAGATAGTGACTTGCAGAACTACACCAGTGGCACAGGTGTCATGCTGCTATGTGGAAGGCAGATGAAGGGCCACTGCATTATATTGCTCCGAGGACAATCTTCGTGGCTGATTGCCAAGATGATAGCCAATATTCTTCATAAAGAAGAAATGAAGAAGATACATTTTATATAAATATTCCGTTTGCTAAAAAACATTTTTAAAACTACCTCAAATCTCATAATTTTCCATTCTGTGATTTCTGCCTGACTCACCACTTACAGGCACCTGAATATTGCTCACCTGCAGATAAAGGCCTTGGCTGGAAGACTTTGAGGCTCAAACAGGACTAGCTCTGCCTAGCTTTCTGTTCAGAAACAATGCTCCCAGCTAACACCAAGGCAGAAACAGAAAGTTGGAGTGGAGTTAAGCCCTTTTCCTTAGTGAGCCACATTTAGGTAGTTGTAAGGGGGGAGTGTTGATGTGCCAATGCTTTGCATCAAGATTCATTTTTGTATGGTAGTTAGGGGGTTCATATGCATCATAAGTCTGCACAGATTTAAAAAAAAACACAATTTGAACTAAACACTGGGGTGGTTTAGTGGTTAAGATGCTGAACTTGATGACTAGAAGGTTGGCAGGTCAGCAGTTCAAGACTCAAATGCTGCATGATGGAGTGAGCTTCCATCTCTGTCCCAGCTCCTTCCAACCTAGCAGTTTGAAAGCAAGAAATTGCAAGCAGATAAATAGGTGCCACTTCGGTGGGATGGTAAACAGTGTTCCGTGCATGACATGTCCACGGAAACATCTGCAGAAACAGACGTTTTGGTTATAAACAGAGATGAGTACTGAACCCTAGAGTCAGATATGACTGGCTTTCAAGCAAGGGTGACTTTTACCTTTACCTAAGACATCTGTCAGACAGAACTCCCAAAAATGAAAATTGATGGCTTTTGAAGTCAAATAAACAGAAATATCCATTTCTGTGATCTTTATTTGTCAAGATCCTTTAGGTGTATAACTAACAGAGGGTACCCTCTTCGCTGGGTAGTGGATCCTTATCTGCATTATGGGTGGCGGCTGCCTGCGGCAGCCTTGCCTAGAATGGTGGTGTTGCCATGGCGGGTACTGCGGCCCCTGTGGCAGCCTTGCCACTGTGGTTCCCTGCACCTGTGGCAGCCTCGGCTCGGGCACCGGTGCGTATTGCTGACCGGAGCACCCCATTTGGAGCATATGATGGGCTCAGAGTAATTTTTGATGGCAGTTTTAATTGGGTTTTTATTGGTTTTTAAAATGTGATTGGTTTATTTTCTGTGAGCCACCCAGACTCTTCGGAGTTGGGCAGCAATATAAATCAGAAAAATAAAATAAAATAAATAATAATGTCTTTTAAAGTTTGGGTGTTGTATTTGTTTTCCTCTGGTTTGTAATGTTAAGAATTAATTTTGATGTTACTGGTTGGTTAGTTATATTTATTCACTGGATTTATGTTTGTCCTGTATATATAAGCCATGCAGAGTGGTCCATGATAGATTATCAGGATATACATATAACAATTTTTTTTAAAAAATCTAAAATCCTTAAAAAGTGCAGAACTCATCAGCATGCATTTTGTGACATTTTTAGTCTCAGAAGGTAGAATTTGGTTGTCTCACTTTGAACTGTGGACAGGTCCATAGCCAGAGGGGGGCAGGGGGGTTGCGAAAACCCTCCTGAACTAACAGCCCACCCCCAAAATCATCCCGGGATGCCAATGTGATATGTGTGAGTGACATTGTTGCCCCTCTTGACACCCCCCCCCCAAAAAAAAAAAAGAAAAAGAAAAGAAAAAGAAAATCTAGAATCCTGGCTATAGCCCTGACTGTGGATCCATTGTATTTTTCAACTTTTGCTAAATTATGTCACTGTTTCTAATGATGCTATTGTCAGACATTCTACCACGTGCTGGAATTTCCCATTTTGCATTTACTGGCCCACTGGCTGCAATTATTTACTAGTGTTTCCTCTTCTAATGGTTGATACTGGCTTGCTGCTTCATATATTACTTTTGTTGTTGTTCAGTCGCACAGTCGATTCCAACCCTTTGCGATCCTATGGACCATTGTCCTCCAGGCGCCTCTGTCCTCCACCATCCCCCTCAGCCTTCCCAGTTCTGTGCCCATTGTGTCTACAATACCATCTAGCCATCTCATCTTTGGCCTCCCCCTTCTTCTTTTGCCCTCCACTTTTCCCAGCATCAAGGCCTTCTCAAGTGAGTCCTCCCTTCTCATTTGATGTCCAAAGTACTTTAGCTTCATTTTTACTATTTGACCTTCCAATGAGCAGTCCAGGTTGATTTCTTCTAAGATTGACCTATTTGTTCTCCTCGCTGTCCAGGGGACTCTCAAAACTCTCCTCCAACACCACATTTCAAAGGCATCTATTCTTCTGCGTTCAGCTTTCCTAATTGTCCAGCTCTCGCATCCATACATTACCACCGGGAATACCATTGCTTTGACTATTCAAATTTTTGTTTGCAGTGTGATGTCTCTGCTTTTCACTATGTTCCCCAGCTTTTACTGGGTCAATATTATTCCATAATCAAATAGATTATCATCTTGCTTTTTGGCCTACTTCTGTTTTTTCATCATGGCTCCATTATTTAAATAGCTTTCCAAATGGCTTTCACCATAGTGGACTTCTGTATACTATTATCCATTCTGTGCAATAGTCCTAACTGTATTTCATCCTAAGTACTGGGTCACCTTTTATTCCTTTGCTTTCCACACCCATCAAGAGTCATTTATAAATAGCAAGTGGAACAGTTACTTGAATAGAAAGTTACTGTTCATTAATACTTAGAGGTCATGTGTACCTGTTCATATTTAATGTCATAGAGTGATAGGAAACAATCTGCAGAAAATACCTAAGCATAAGTCTAACCACATGAGGATATACTAAAATAAGCAAATTTCAGCACAAAGGAATTTTTTTAAAAAAAACTAATAATGTGGCAATTGTTTCATGAAAATTCTAATGCAATAATAATTTTAAGTACAATTGTACTTGATGATATCAAAATAGTCAGAGTCTTGGTAATTTTGTGCAACCGTAAATTTTAGAAATCTTTAACCCAATTTATATTGGCATGCACAAAGATTTCGGCAGTGAAATATTGCGCAGACTCAGACACAATGGTAATCACTGATGTTGTAAAATAAATGAAATTTATAATCTGTTGGTAATGAACTGGAGTCTGCATCCCTTCCATCTTTCTATTTATGGAGGTCACTGAGAACTAACAGAGATCTCTCCTTACTAGATAATTCACCCTCCCTCTTGAAGCCCTCACATGATGGTTCTCACATTACTATTGCCATGCCCTTTCCACCAGAGTTTTTCTCCTCTAGATCCAAATGTATGTACCTCACTATTCAACCAAAGGCAATGTTGTGTGGACAGAATGTGACTCTAGCACATAAAGTAAGACTGTTATTATTAAATCTCTAAATGCCCTATGTGCTCCTTATGTAAACATACCTCCCATTTATCTGTAGTTATAATTATCTGAATTTTATTGTGGTCCCACAGGCTATTTAGTTATTCTGCTTTTTTAATTTGCAATTGACAGCCACATTATTAAATCATTCAACAAATCTTCTCAATTGTATCTCTCTCCCTTAAGTTCTCCTTCATTCATTTGTGTCAATTACCTTGATTCATTTCCTAGTGAAGTGTAACATGACATCATATGAACTCCCCACCTGATTATATTAGATAGTCAGAATTTGTATGCTTCATCGGGTCTTTTAGATGTTTCATTGGATTTTTCAGCCATTTCCTTTGGTTCATTTGGCCATTTCATTTGGTAAAACGCCCGGGAGAACCTCTCTTGAAAAGCTTTAATAATCAGAGGTGACTTTGTACCCAGATCTAATCTATCTTAAAAGGCAATGTTTCATTGGGTAGGAAAGTCTTCTGCAAATGTTTGGTTCAACCTTAATCCTAATTTTAGAAGCAACCCCCAGATGAGTTTTCAAACATGTCATGATGAATGTTGGAAAGCTTAACATTTTCAAGATGAAAAATAATCATCAGCTTCTCTCTAGATCACATTAAAAGGCACTGAGTATTGAACAAAAATTGGGGACCAAACCTGAAAACTTTGGTGGCAAAAAAGAACATTATAGAGTGTAGTTATTGCTTGCATGTCCAATAAAGGGAGAAACACAAACTAAATGTGTGCCAAAAGCATATTTTGTTTTCTGTCATGATTAATAAACAGACAAACAATCAAGGAAATGCTAACATTTCCTCTAGGAGGTATAAACAAGATATAGCCACAAGCCACATGTAGCTTTTATCTGTTTTTGCAATCCCTTTTCAACTCTTTGCTATTGTCAGATTGTCACTGCAACAATGAATGGGAACATAAAAAGGGATTTTAAACTCAGATTCATGCAAATATGTGATGTGAAATCTCAGTTTACCATAGTCCTCAACTGCAAGGAGTAATCTATTCACATTGAAAAAAAAGTGTGCCTAAATGTCTGTTAAACCTTCCTGCTTCATTGCAGAGCAGCAGGAAAGAACAGAATGAGTAGTTATGCTATAATTCTCCCTTCTGGGAGTTTTGATTTCACATGTCTTTCACTACAGATACCCAATGTGGCTCACCAGGGAGGAAAGGGACTAAACTGGAAGGCATTGAGGTTTAGTTAGGTCTAGTTCCACTCAAGGTTCCTATTCCTGCCTTACCTAGGAGTTTTCCTTCTGAACAGAAAGCTAGGCAGAACTAGGTCTAACCGAGTTCCAAAACTCTCTAGTCAAGGTTTCCCCCCCCAAATGAGTCACGCTTAGGTGTCTATAAGTTGTTGGTAAGCCAGGTAGAACTCACAGAATGCAGAATTGTTGGACTTTTAGTCCAAGAAATCAGAAAATTAAGAGCGGATGGAAGGATAAACAATTGAACAGGTAGGCACTTATATTAAACTAGCAGATTTTGCCCGGCAGTGCCGGGCATTTTAAAATGTGTTGGATAGTTAAGGGTTTTGTTTGTTTTCCTGAACAAATGGTGCTGGGCTGTGTTTAATGGTTTTTAAAGGTTTTGTGATTTTGTGACTTCGAGGCACTGCGTCCGCCTATGGCGGACTTGTGCTCTCAGTGTGTGTTTAATTTTTTAATTTTTGTGCGCCGGCTTCCTCAGTGCCGGGCTCTTTAAATTTGGTTTTGGATAGTCAAGGGTTTCATTTGTTTTCTTGAACAAATGGTGCTGGGCTGTGTTAAATGGTTTTGAAAGGTTTTGTGATTTTGTGGCTTCGAGGCGCTGCGTCCGCCTGTGGCGGACTTGCGCTCCCAGTGTTTGTTTGATTTTTATTTTTTGTGTGCCGGCTTCCTTAGTGTCGGGCTCTTGAAATTTGGTTTTTGTTGGATTTTGATTTTTGTTCATGCAAATTTTATTTTGATTTATTTAAATTAAAATTTTATTTTGTTGTTTTATTTTTTGGTTTGGTGTTTTGGTTTTTGGGAGTGAAAAGTGATTTACGATTTTTTTGGGGTATTTTTTGAGAGTAGTATGTATATTTTTGAATGTTGTGCTAACTTATTTTATGAATTTTTGAATTTGGAATTTATCTTTGCAGTGGCAATGTTTTTGGATGTCTTTTCTCTTGTGGCCTCTGGGTGGGGGTGGTGAGCTTTGCTTCCTCTCTACCATTCTCCTTTTCTGTCCTCTGGGTGTCGCTTCCGGTAAGTGTTGCTTCCTTTCTTAGCTCATTCGAGTTCCTGTCGCCATGAAGTCAAGACGTCTTCATGGTAAGCTCTCTGATTTATTTATTTATTTATGGGGGGGTTGAGTTTTGTTTGGGGGGGGTCTGTTGTTTTTTGTTGCGTGTGTTTTGTGGATGTGTTGGTGTTTATTTTTTTAATGTTAGATTTTTGTTTTTGACTGGTTTTGATTGTTTTTGGTTCGTGTTTTGGTGTGTCCGTTTTTTAGGGGGGGCTTTTGTTCCCACGGGCCATGCTGGGTGGCCCGTGGGAAGGAAGGGCACTGGTGGCGGGGGTGCCTTTTGTTCCCACGGGCCATGCTGGAAGCGGAGCGGTGGCTGTTTTTTTTTTTAGTTTTTCATTTTTAGCGTGCTGGCTGCCTCAGCGTTCTGCGCGCTAATGGCACACAGGACGCTGGGGCTTGTAGTTTTGCCTGCGCGTGTTTGGGTATAGCAGTGTTTTTTTTCTTCGGCTTCCTTTTGATTGGCTGCAGCCGGTTTTCGAACGTTCCTTTTGCCCGCGCCGCGCAGCCTGATTGGCTCTGGTGCAGTGCGGCGCAAGGAACGTTGGGGCTTGAAGTTCTTTTTTTTGTTCGCGACTGGGGGGGCCCTGCCCCCGGGTCGAAAATTTCAATCCGACAGTTACCTGCAAACCCAGTTTGGGCGAGTGCAGGAAGGCTTGGACGGGGCTCGTGGGGACCGGTGCAACATCCTTTGTTACATTCCAACGGTTAACGCACCATTTTATAGGTATAGATGTAGGCAGTCAGTACATGCATGCATGTTTGTTTATGTAGGTGTTTATATCATTTATAGTAATTTTTGGATACCAGGGAACAAATGCTTCTCAGCTGCGTTATAGAGTAATTTCTGCTATTCTTCCTTGGGAGCAAGTATACAAGATACATACCTTTCAACAAAAGGGACACTGACAGGTTTTTCTATTCTGCCAAGGATGCTGATTTTAGTTGTAAAGAAAATGTAAACTTTGTTTCGGGATTTTTTAAATCCAAAATTTGCTTCACATTTCCCTAAAAATCCATAAGCCTTTTGTGCTGGTTATTCTAGCAGTGAACTGGGCAAAATACCTCCACAGCTGCAGACAATGAAACCACTCCATAGCCCACGTGAGCAGCAATATTGCTAGAGTGCAATCCACAGGTTCTCTGTTATAGGGTAAATCAAACATTTGAAACATATGGTTCCATATGTCAACCATCTGTCGGAGACATTTAAAGGTTCAGACCTTTCAGACTGCAGAGGTACATTATCTAAGGTAACTGCACACTGGAGAAATTTGTAGAAAGAACAATTATTCTTCTGAAAGATAATCAGAACAACTAATTAGATATATACATGGTACTTCAAACTTGAGGGCAGGTGCCGGTAATGCACGTAGCATAGATGATCCAGTGATGGGAAAAGGGTTGGATTTTATTTAACTACCACTGGTAGAATATCCAAGCCATCATGAAAAAATGATTTTTTTCCTAATTGATTTATATTGGATTGTCTAGTTGTTGTTTTGTAAGCACTGATCTTATCCCCTCACTCATATTGTTAGCTACTGCTTTGAAATAATACATCAGAGTAGTGTCTTCAAAACTTTGCAATACTTTGTGGTTGACTCAAACTCCTCCTGGGGTTTCCATTTTAAAGTAGATGCATAGGAAAGCAAACTACTTTTTCTTGTTAAAAAAAATGTCCCTGCTATTATGATTTTAGCAAGACACGATGGTATCGCCAAGCTAGTGACACCCACCAAAGCCTGTTCTGACATCTGTAATGCACCCTTTTGTGACCTTTATGCTTGGTGGGAAGAATTGAAAGTATTATATGGGGCAGAAGAAAGTGTCAGTTTTTGTTTCTGCTGAGACAGAATAACTTCTAAGGTCAAGCCTTCTACTCAACTCCAGGGATTCGAATTCTGGTACTCTGCTGCCTCTGAATTCATCTTTTTTTGTTGAGACATGTAGTGTTACTTCAATTTAAAACCTTAGAGCAAAATCTATTCTCGCATAAAATTATGGAACTTCAGGGGCTATGTTGTATCCCTTGACTTGACCAGTAAAAAATTCACAAAAGCTAAAGGTCCAGATTGTGGCCTTATGAGGAATATCTCTTCTTGTGTTTCAGTGCACAAAGATGAATACTTTTCAGACAAAGCTGAGCTACTAAACATGCATACAATAGTACAATGGAAGGCCTCCAAAACATTGTCCAACTTTTTTTTCTGATGCTATTTTTAATAGAGCAAAGGTTTAGAGACATTTCCTTAAAATTGAAAAACTCTGAGGAACAACATTAGGTTTCAAATTAAAAACAATTTGGGCAATAGCATATTGAAGACAAATTTTCCAATGCAATGTTTGCTTGCAATTATTTGAATCTGTGACTAATTAGATTTTTCTTCATTGGTCACAGTAATGGGGTACTCTTTGATTTAATAAAATTAAATCTAGTATAATTCTAGCTGGACAGATTTACAGTTTACCGCCATCCTGCCGGGCCCTGCCCTCCCTCCCTCGGACTTAAAAGGCGGAGGTTGAGATGCCATTGCTGTTAACTCGTTCCCTGTCACCCTCACCACCGGCATGGGGAAGAAAGCGGTTATCACTCAAGCTCCTTCCCCAGCCCGGCATTGGCCATGGGGAAGTGGGAGTATTTGAGTGGCACCTCTTGAAGGGTTTCTTTATGGGGCTTGATTTTGTATTTTGTATTTAATATTGTATTTTTCCCTGACTTGTAATCTTGTAACTTGATGACATTATTGCTTTATTATTGTATTATTGATTTATTGTGTTATATTTACTTGTGTTATTGTACTGTCTTATTGTTCCTGTGTACACCACTTTGAGTCACCTGCTGGGTTGATTAAAGTGGTATAGAAATTAAACTTGAAACTTGAAATAATGGGAATTGCTGGTAGTATTTCTGCATGGCTGAAATCCTGTTGTGCACCTCTGCATGTGTAGATGAGATGACAGTAGCTGCAGTGTCAAATCACCATTCATTAAAGGAAAATTGCCATCCATTCAAGGTGATTTTGGGGTGCATAGGACCCTTAAAGAAAGCAAAAAACCCACATGCACCCCCAAATCATGAAAGAAAGCCTTTGATCAGCAATAACAGGATTTCAGCTGATTATGGCAATGGTGTATGTTCTATCTTAACTTGACTCCCTTGCTTTTGATTACATTCTTATTATCAAAGAATTTCAGATCGGTATTAATTTTATCTGCAGCTTTTCAGTTTTCTTTAAAATCAAGATCATTCAGAAGTTGGATAATCAAACCTATATGTTAGTGGGCCAGGTTACCTTAGAGACTGCATCGCCCTAAGGACGTCTGTCCGTCCAACCGGAGCGGACTGGAAGGGCTCTCTAATAATGCCATCGGCCAGGGGGGCTCACCTCTCTGGCACAAGGAGGAGAGACTTCTCTGTGTCCGCACCTGCCCTTTGGAACCTCCTGCCTGTGAAACTGCGTCCCCAGACGGAGTTGTTGCCCTTTAGAAAAGAACTAAAAACCTGTCTGGCAGGCCAAGTTTGGGGTGCAGGTGGAGGGGTGGCTTCCGTTGGCTGGTTAATATAGGGAAGGATGCCTGCCCCATGGTTTCTTCAGTTCCTGAACCCCTCTCTTTTTAGGGGTGGGTTCTTATTGCTGGTTTTTATCTGTTTTATTTGTTTTTATCTATTTTTACCCATTGTTGTGAACCGGCCGGAGTCGGCTTTGGCAGAGTGGGTGGTATAAAAATTTAACAATAAATAAAAAATAAATAAATAAATAACAAATTAATTATAATTAATTTTAGCCTTTGGCAGGTAATGCATTTACTAAAATGTTCTCATTTGCTTTTAGTTTTATTTCAAAGAAAAATACAATGAGTTTTATTAGAGTATCACTAACATATTTTTTTCTAGCTTTCCTTTTTTGCATATACCTCTTTATTATTTTTACACAATCTCTTTATCAGAAGAAAAATCTAGTTCTACTTCAGAAGCAATTATTTAATATTTTATTCATAAAAGCAAGTGCAAAGCATCCAGTTTATCAAATGTTCAGTTAAACCCTGAACTAACTTTAGATTGCTTTTATAACCGTCACATTAGCAGCAATGGAGAAACAACTGTTCTCATTTTCATCTTAATTTGTTTTTTTCAGGGTTTGTTATAAAATCAATACCATACAGCTGAAAGAACACTTTGCAGGCGCACCCGCCCAAATAAAGACACAGACACTGGTATTGGATTTAAAGCATTGGGCCACTTTTATTGAATAATGCCCTAGTCCAAATTATAACTTTCAATTGGTGTTTCATCCAATTGTGAATATTTAAGGCAAGCAGGCCGCAGTAGCACTGGTAAGGTCCCACCCAGAATTGCCAATGGCAATTGGCTATCATGTATCAATTTGTATCAATTTGTTTGTTGTCACAAACAAATTGTTGACCGAAGTCAATATGCTATCTGTTGACCCCACCCTCTGACGTGTATCCGGTAAAATATCAAGGTGATGCAGGCTGTCAAGCTCTTAGCATCCCCCGTTCATGGTTCGCCCTTGACCGGCCAAGTCTGTTTCCCCTGAACCTATCATCGTGTTGGCCAATCAATTGCAAACCTGCCGGATACCTACGGGTCATCAAGTTTACCTTACCAGTGCTACCCGCCACATGGGGAGGTGTCCATGATGACTCACCGCCCCCCCCCGACCGTCAATTTGGTCACCAGGCCCGCTTGCACTTCATCCAAAAAGAGGTCCAAACCTCTTGCTGACAGATGAACCCCATCTCAAGAATACAGGTTGTAGTCCTGTAACCCTATCCCCGGATGACGAATGGCTGTTCCCAAACCATTCTCAGTAAGGAACCGGGCAACAGCCCTGTTCACTGACCGCCGGGCATGGTCCAAACCACGAGGATCAAGTCCTCCCCTATAGTGGTGTCTCAGTATGATGTCTGACCATAGCAACCGCGTGTATGGCCATAAGTGATGGAGAACCACCAGGTCACTGCGCACCAATGTCTTTAAGGCAAGGCCGGTGATCTGTGCAAGATCGTTGCCTCCAAGGTGCATAATTAAAACATCTGGAGGTTCGGCGTCCCTAATGGACATCTGGAATGGTAATAGTTCCCGCCACCTCATGCCATGCATACCATAACACTGCACACACGCGGTTGCACGTAGCCCGAGATGGGGTCCCCATTCCGACGAAGCCACATACTGTGCCGCCCAGTGCACGCAACTGTGGCCCACCAGCCAGACTGCCACCGGTGTGCATAAACACACAGGGTCTGCAAGAAAAGAAAAGAAAGTGAGGGCATGGAAGGCACTCATGCAGTGAGAGGATGAACATACAAAGAGAAATGCGCAGATCCCCACCTTGCCATCCGACGTATGTCAGCCTCTGAGTACCCAAATGCAGGCGCCGTTGATGCGGCACCTATCCGAAATGAGTGGGTACTGTAACGAGCCCCGGGTACCCCCAAACTGCGAAGTACCATCCCGGTAACCCTCCAGAATTGGAATTTGGTAAGTGGAGACTCATCCTGGTGGCAAAACAACAGGCCAGGGCGTGAACCACATGCTGCCACAAATGCATGTAGGGCACCAACCGGACAGATGTCAGCAAATGTACATCATAGAAGCATCACGCTACTACCCTTCCCTTGCTGATCAGCCTTTGAGGAGCAAATCCTCAACTGAGCCCACTCCTGGTTGAGAGAAACATCTTCCAGTTCCAGTGCCCTATGGGACATGTCCCTTTTTGAAAGTGGGACCAGCTGACTGATTCTAAGAGCCCCAAAGAAAGCCACGGTGGTAGCTGCATGGAAAAGAGACTCCTCGTACCAATCATAGCAAAGGCTATGCCAACCTCTGGCAAGGCTTGCCAGCAGAAAAAGGGAAACAGGCTGACGTGTGTCCGGGCAGTGGTCGCGTTCACGTGTCCACCCCTCCAATACATGGCGTATTCGGAAGTCGCCCGTGTGATCAGCATAACCCCGTGCCTTAGCCATAAATGCCAAGGCGGAAAGCCTGGTGGCAATGGTGCATGGGGCTAGACCTTGATCATGAAGGTGCACCATATACTGCAAAACATGGTCAACCGGGATTGGCCACATGTCTGGCAGTTACACCTCCCTACAGAAAGCCCTAAATTGGAGGAACGTGTGCAGATACGCCTTACGCGTGTGCGGGGCCAAAGACATGTTGATCGCCTGGTTCACTTCTCCTTGCCAAAGGTCCACATCTCGCTCGGAAGTGGAGAGGGAAGTTCCTCTGCATCTGGTGCCAAGGCACAGAACTGGGAGATCTGCAGGCAGGATAAAGCGTCAGCAATATCGTTGTTAATGCCTGGCACATGTCTAGCTTTGAAGAGCACATTAAGGCACAGGGACTTGAGGACAAACTGTCTAACCAAGGCCATGACTCTGGGGGACCTGGATGTTTGGCCATTGACAATATGCACTACGGCAGCATTGTCACACCAAAAGTGAACTACGGAATTAGCCCACATGTCCCCCCAGAGCATGAGCGCACCCAGAATTGAAAAAAACTCAAGGAACATGAGATCGCGTAGGCGCTCAGTACCTTGCCATTCATGGGGCCACCTCCCATAGGCCCATCTGCCATTAAAATAAATCCCATATCCGAGGGAACCCGAGGCATCCGACTGTACTTGAAAATGGGGGGTGGCAATATGCTCTGCCTGCCAAAAGGAAATTCCATTGAAGCCCTGCAGGAACGTGAGCCAGACCGATAGGTCGGCCCGCAAACCCCTCGTAAGTCAGACCCTGTGATGCTTCTTGGAAAGACCCACCATAGCATCACAAAGATGCCTGGCAAAGGCCCTACCTGGTGTCACCACCCTGCAGGCAAAGTTGAGGTGGACGTGGAGCACCTGCAACCCGCGGAGACACACCTTGCGTTTGGCTAGCATAGCCAAAATCGTGTCTGAGATCCGTGTCACCTTCTCAGTTGGCAATCTGGATGTTTGTGTGTTCAATGTTGATGTTCAATGTCTATGCCTAGAAAAGTGAGGGTGGTGGCTGGGCCTTCAGTCTTTTCAGGGGCCAGGGGAACACCAAGTTCTGCCATGAGCCCCTGAAATGCGGCAAGCAGCCGTCCACATGTGCCCGAGTCGCGTTCACCCCCAAACAAAAAATCGTCGAGGTAGTGTGCCTGAGAACCCGACCGTTGAACGAAAGACCAATGGAGAAAGGTGCTAAAGTGTTCAAAGGCCGAGCACAAAATGGAGCAGCCAAAGGGCATGGCTTTGTCCACATAAAACTTTCCTTGAAAACAAAAACCTAAATGCTCAAAGTCATCAGGGTGCACTGGCAACAATCGGAATGCTGATTTAATATCGCATTTCGCCAGTAGCGCCCCGCGACCGCATGAGCAGACCATTTGCAAGGCTTGGTCAAAGGATGTATACCGGACTGAGCAAAGGCCATCCGGTATAGCGTCATTGACTGAGGAGCCCGCAGGGTAAGAAAGATGGTGAATCAAGCGAAATTTACCTGAGGACTTTTTAGACACTAAGCCGAGAGGGGAGACTTTTAAATTTGAGTATGGGGGCATATCAAACGGTCCAGCAACCCTACCGTCCCTCACTTCTTTGGCTATCTTTTCCGCAGCAATGCCCTCCTTACCCCTGAGGGACTGTAAATTTGGGGCATCCTGGGGTGTGCGAACACCTCTGAATGAGATGTGGAAGCCATAAGTAAAAACCCTCTAACAGATAGACCGCATCATCCTTCCTAGGATAGACGCACAGCCACCTCTCTAGCATGCTGAGATTAATTGGGGAGGGGGCCTTTGGGATGTGTAGCGGTGTCAGACGCAACTCTGGCCAACCCCTGGTATCCCTTCCCCCTGCCCCGTGACCCGCGGGCCCGCAGGCCCACGGGCACGTGGAAGCAGTGTGCAATCCAGCACAGGAAGGGCACTCATGTTTAAACTTGCATTGCTGCCTGGTGCACACTCCATTAGAGGAGTAACTCCAACACAGCAGGCGGGCTGGAACCCCCTGTCCCGCCGGCTGGCAGGGAGCCTGTGTAGTGGCGGGCCGCTGGACCGCGTGGCCACAGTGGTACCGGTCACCCAGTACTGGCCATGTAGGGGTCATATAAAGGAGCCACAATTGCTGGCAGGGCTCGTCCCACTTCATCTCAGGGTGAAGGGCAGCTCTCGTTCTAAATTCCTCATCATAGGCTAACCATGACAGACCAGGGAAATCCACGACAGCATGGTAAATGTTGTCCAGATACTGCACCATCGGAATAGCCAAATCAGGATGAGCCCTGAGATAAACAGCCATATAGATCAAGTAGGCTGGTAGCCAATTAGCCCACGTCCGTGGGGGCTTGTGACAACGGGACAATTCCTTGTCCCTGTCATCTTGGCCCTCCTTTTCCTCCTTGGTTGGTTCCCGGTTAAGGAGGGTGAAGATATCGACATACTCCCCCACCAAATCTTCTCCCTGGTGGCTTGAGACAAGTGGTCACCCAGAGGAAGAGAGTAGCCGGCTGTTGGCATGGCCGGAGTCGGCACAGAGCAAAATGGGGGAGTGGTGCACAGGGGCAGCTGCACAGGGAGCTGTGGAGCACCACCAGGCATATGCCTGATGGCCTCAAGCAGCTCTACCCGGCTGAGGGCCCGCTGTGGAGTCTCAAGAGGCAAAGGGGCAGCGGCCGGACATGGCCCAACCCCAGGGTCCTGGGGTGGTAGAGCAATGCCCACCGAGGCTTCTAGGGCCGCTATGCAGGCCAGAAGAAAATCCACCGTGTCTGACCCACCGAAATAACGTGGGCTGGATGGGCCAGGCAGCCCACCAGGCAGTCCCTGTCCGGCGGTGGACAGAGGGCCGTGCCCCAATCCGAGGACAACCATGGGCAGTGGGGCAAGGCCACGTGCCATCCCCCAACCACAGTATGGCCAGGCCAGATAATCTGGCCCATGGGGTGCGGGGGCCAGGGAGGGGCACGATCCCACGCCAGGCCACGCTGAGCCACCCTGCCCCATACTGGGCCCCAGGAATGTTCCTGGGCCCAATCTGGGTGCCCCTAAGTCCATGGGGGCTGAAGCACCCAGGGAGCAGGCCCGCGCAGCCCCCGCATGAGTCCTCTGACTGAGCGGGGGGCAGAAGCCTGGTCACCCTCACTGGTGGCAGTGGGGGAAAAAAACCCGGTGCCAATCCCTTTTGGTGCTCCCGCACGAGCCCACCAGCCCGAGGGGACGCCAAGAGGGGTAGGGTGTGGGGTCGGGTGAGCCCATGCGCACAGCTGCGCGGCTGCCTCACTGTTCTTTTTGGGGGCCATGGCCACCCAAAGGTGGTGTCCTGAAGTGGGACACAAGGAACGACCGGTGGAGCAAATCCCCCCCCCCCCGATGGTCTGAATCTAAGGCAAAGGCGGGCAAGAACAAAAAGAGCGGCGGAGAAAACTTCTCTGCTCCATCGCTCTTCTAAAAATGGCAGCGAGCCGCCTCGTGGCCACCCCTTTTATGTAGGGGTGGCCACACACCCTAACTACCGGATGTCTGTGTCCGGGGGTGGGGGAGCCCGCAAAGAGCGCGGTGGCCATATTGGCGCCGCGCTTGCCATTGCTCATAAACAATGTGGGTGTGCACATCCAAAAGGCAAAATCTGCTATTCTTGCTATTGCATTTAATTATTCTGGTTTTCAACTTGTTACCTGGATTGAATTTTGTCTGTTTGAGAAGAAATCACCAGCTGCAGTTTTAGTCCTTTGCGACTTCTGTGGACTCATTGACATCACTGAACCTCCCCCACCCCACATGATGACTTGCACCTTCATGAGAACTTTCAATGTAACTACAGCAAAATATGTGCTGTGGCTCCAGTCCTGATAGCACCAAAGTAGTGGCTATTCATAGTTTTTAAAAGATTCATGCAAGTCTGATATGAATAATAAGATTTAATATGATCTAATGTCATGTCTTAAACTAGAAGGCAAGTTAACAATTCAATTCAACTGCCTGAGAAAGGTTCTTTGTGTTTCCTGTGACAAGAAATTGATGAAGTTGCAACTGTCATTCACAGATCTACAGAAGAATTACAAAGGTTCCACTATAGCCACCTATTGGTCCAAATCTTGTTGCATACAACAAGTCACACTGAATCAGCAGGGATTTAGTATGTCAATTGTTAAGCTAATTCTGTTGAATTAAATGGGCCTGCTCAAGTTGCTTAAGTAAGTCACAATTTTAAAAAGGCTCATTTCAGTCAATAAATAAATAAATTTTCTGTGAGAAATTACTCTATGAGTTGAAAGGATTTTTTTCTGGAGAAACTCTGCTCAGGAGACACCCGAATGAGGCTCCTTTCGTGTCCTCAAGATCCATTGTGCAGCACTCAGATATTGAACCCCGACCTTCCAGTCTCCAAGCTCAGCATCTTAACCACCAAGCCACCACAGTGCAATGGAATTTACAAAGAAGGTGACTTACCATACTGTGCTAAGCAACAGTATTTCAGCAATTCTTCCTCACACACACCCTTGGTGCTTTCCACTGAAAACATAAGCAGTGCATGAAGCCACTCAAGGCAGCTGTTGGAGTGCTACTCATTTTAATTTTGTCAGGATTAGCATTTGGCCATTGATTTCTCATTTAATGATTAAGAAGGATGTGTCCAATAAATCAATGTAACTATTTTTCAATTATTAGTTTTTGAACAATGAACAGAAAAGGGCAAAAATATGAATCGAAAAAGACAAAGGTTGTGGTGGTGACTTCCTGAAATGTATGATTCTGATAACTATGTCAGAGATCAGAAAGCTATTTTTAAAGTTTAAAAAGGTTGGTGTTTTGGACTACAGCTCCCAGAATGGGACATATTGGCCCAGAGATTCAGAGGATTAATTCTAGGTAAGTGGGCCCTTCAGTAGATTAATGCTGGCTGTAACTAAGCCTTTATGTATACAAACAACAAGTTCAAATGCTAACCTGTGGCCTCTCTCTTCTTCCACTAAAAGTCAGAATAAATGGCCCAAATCAAAATTATATATTTCTAGATGCAAAGTATATTGATGTATAAAGAATTATAGAACTCATACATTCCCATAGGAGTAAACATAAATACATGGCAGAGGTCATTTCTAAATACTGATTCCTCAGTCTATATCTAAACCACATCAGTTTTACATGGCAGTCAGTCATAATTCTTTTCCATCTAAACATTGCATCACTGTGAGGATTTTTTTCTTTAAACAATGCCAAGGTTAAATACCTTTTAAAAGAATTTTCCTTGATCTATTTTTTTATATGCAAGTTGTCCCAATACAAAAATCTTGGTAGGTCATATTGCTTTAAAATGCAGAGAAATAAAATTATCTCTTAGCAGAAATTATCTGATAGATTTAAGATCCACATATTTATGTTATATGATTCTATACACCCAAATGTGCTTTCTTTTGATTTCTCTAAGGGACATGGGATATGAGCTGTCAGGTACAGACAATACATATGTGATTTTATAGGAGAACAGAACAAGAGTATCAGCCTTAATTTGGATTTTCTCTCTCCCCCCCCCCTCCCAGGTGTCTGTAAAAGGGTACCGGTAATTGGGGAAAATTCCTGCCCTTCACATTTGGGAACTCAGATGTTTACTCCTATATACAGGATGTCCCCCAAAAATCATCATACATAGGCTAAAATGCATAACAACAGATATCTTGGAATGTGTTCAACATGAGTGGGGGAGAAGTGTGTGTGTGTGTGTGTGTGTGTGTGTGTGTGTGTGTGTGTGTGTGTGTGTGTGTGTGTGTGTGTGTGTGTAGATAAAAGTGGCCAACACGTATAATATTTTGTAAAACATTAGGATGAACATGTTCTACATAAAGGTACATTTAGCTACAATTCCCCATTTTCCCTATCTGTAGTGACTTATGGGACACCCTTTGTATTAGTGAAAGGTCCTTAATGGGAAAACATAGTCAAACAATTTCAACAAGTTCCTCTTTTAAACATTCATGGTAATCAGGAGTATGTTGCAATATTATGGCATAAGAAATGACAGACCATTAATTTCATCAACAGAGTGGTATGTTTTATTAATTAGTATTCTCTTTTTCTCCCATTATTTACAATATGTTATCATTAGTCTGAATGAGTCATAAAGATCCTTGTTGAAATATCTAAGAAGACACAGAATGCTTTTAGAAGTAGAAAAATTGGTTCAGGCAAGAGGGGAAGAAAGAAAAGGCTTGTGTCTTTTCACAATATAGAAATGAATTCTATTGGGCTTTAAAAGCCAAGTATGTCAAATTGTCTATGTAGCAGATGAAGAAGAAGCAAGTAGGCCAACATACAGCAAGGGATTTGATATGCTCACATGTAGTGGGGATATAGTTACAAATGAAAATTCAGTACTTTTCACATTTTTAAGGATAGGTCTTGTAGTGAAAGGACTTGTATAATCAGGTGAAAACATGCACCTTGTTTTTGTTATCTCGTACCTGGTGTTGATGGTAATCTGTGGAAATTTTACTCCGAAAATGTTTTCTAACACTTCTGTCCATATTTGAGGAAGCCAAGAGCAATGCTGTCTCATGACATTGCTATCTTAGTTCCTGCCTCCTTTTCATAGCCTATTTTTCTGCCCTATTCTCCACCTTTTTCTTCCATCTTTTCCCTCCGTCTACCACCCCTCCCTCTTTCCCCAAGTATCAAAATAAGTGGTACACCAATTCTCAAAGTACTTTTATTTATTTCTTAATTTTCTACCGGTTTGGAACAGTTAAAAAAGTGAAACAAAAGAAGATTCAGTTCTTGTACTATATAGAAGAATGAATTGACTTTAGGAATGAAAGATGAATCAAGATGTACTGTTACTGTGTCCTTATGAGTGATATAAAATTCAGGTCTCATGTATAAGGCTTGCAGTTCTAAAATTTTCTTTAAAAAATATGGAGTTTCGAAAGTACCTGTCGGAGAGGCTCAAAGAGAGAATTAGGCAAGGCTTTGAGAACAGTGTCCATGGTGCGTTGTACCACCATGTGTACATGAAAATGGAGAGGAATGTCCTGGATTGCTAATCTACACACAAAAAACAAAGTAAACAAAATCCAGTGGAATGGATCATTATTTAAAAGGCACTCCAATATTTCGCAGACAGTTTATGTGAAAGGTGGCTGCTTCCCGAAGGAGGCCAGAATTGGAGTGGGTCTCTGATTTGAAGTTGTCAGTAACAGTACTAAGCTCCCAATCCAAAAGAAAGAAAGAAAGAAGTTTAGAGAGATCAAACTATTACTGTCAATAGACTGAGATCTCAAATGGTCAATAATAGTGCTGATTTCCCTCCTACAAAAATTAGAAAGGCAAACATTCATCAAAGATGATCCTTTTTAACAGCTACACCCAACATTTTAAAAGAGATTAGAAGAGACTTCCACTTTTTAAAATTGATTTTAAATGACAGTGCAAGTCTGTCTTCAAAACAAAACAAAAAAACCCTCAAAAGCCCCAGTATATATTCCCCTGTTGTTGTTCACAACATTTTTCAAACTGCTGTGAAAGAAAGTTGATTTCTGAAGACAATTATTGGTGGGGTGAGTTTTCAATGTCAAGCCTGAGTCAACAAAAACATTGGGATGAAAGGCAGGCAAAAAGGATAAGACCCTCCATAGCACACTGTTCTGGTGACATCATGAATTGTGATTCAAAGACATATTTGGAAGGCACTTAGACATTCAACTACACTGTACAATACTGGTACAAAATAGCATGAAATATGCTACAACCATTAAAAAAAACACACCAGACTGGACAAAGGAAACTAGAAGGCTGAAACAACAAAAATCTGGTAACTAGAATAAAGAAAAATGTTTTTATGGCTGTAAAATAAAACAGCAATAGTTTTGTTTTTATGTGCCATCAAGTTACTTCTGACTTTCATAATCTAATAAATGAGCAGTCTCCAAAATGTCCTGTCATCAACAGCCCTGCACAGCTATTGCAAACGTGAGGCTATATCTTCCTTTATTGAATTAATCTGTTTCATATTTGGTCTCCCTCCTTCCCTGGTGCCTTCAATTTTTCCTAGCATTATTGTATTTTGCAGTGAATCTTATCTTCTCATGACATGCCCAAAATATGATAGCCTTAATGTGATCATTTTTATTTTTAGGATGAGTTTAAGCTTAATTTATTTTCACACCCACTTATTTGTCTTTTTGATTGCTCTTGGTATCTATGGAGCTCTAAAGAGTCTATATTTTTTTTCTTGTTGGGTTTCTTTTCGGCTCAACTTTCACATTCATACATACTGATCATGAGTTCCATAGTATTGATTATTTGGGTCTTGATCTGCTCTGACACATTTTGTACGTGACGCTCAAGATAAATGCAATTGAGGATATGTCCTATTGCCCACCCAAATCAGAAAATAAAGAGTCAAGAGACAAGAAATAGTTTTCAGACATGGAACACAAATTTATTAATTATTTCATCCCCTAACCTGTGGTAGGGCCTATGGTTGTGTAAAACCTTACAACAGGAACAGGTGGGCCAGCCAGGTCTCCAGCTCAGACTGTGTGAATTCCTTGTCCTGGAGCCTTGCTGTAGCCAGCAAAATTGAAGAGATATCCTCAGGTCCATCTCCTTCCTAATTTTCATTAATCAAGGTTGGTTGCATCCTGATACTGTCTCAGTGGTCATTTATGCTTGGGCATATGAATCTCATGATTTGCAAGACCCATTTGTCCTGTGGGGCTCACCACTACCACCCCTCTCCCCGCACTGCCAGCCATGTTGTGACCTATTTAACATGACACCACTCTTATCTGCCCCTTGTGCCTTATAAGAAACAGAATGGGATATGTAAACTTCATCCAGGGCCCCTTTTATTCAATTCACCAAACAGGACACCTGAGCTCAAAATTCCTATCCAGCCCAATGAGATAAACAGAACTTCATTCTGGCTTAAGGGATGAGCAAGTGGACTGTCTAGCTGCAGCAAAGTGAAGAGGCGGGTATTGGGGAGGGGCTCCTTTTTAAGACCTCTTGTCCCACCCACAATGTCAGTAAAACTGTGATGCTCTTGTGTCAGTCAGCCTGCCCTGCCTCCTCATTACTGGAGAAAAGTTTATTACCTGTCATTTATCTTTTTTCAACTTCTTCAGACTACTTTGTGCTGAGAAAATAAATGAAAAGAAAAGGAGAATATTTATGAAGGGAATGGAAGGCAAGAAAGAGGAAATTGATACTAACAAGCTACAGACCTAGTCATTTAAGAGATTACCTGCTCTTTATGGTCTAAGTAATATGTTCTGTTCTTTAATGTTAGACCTATTACAGGTGCAAATATATATTCTTAGGACTGTGTGATAATGTTTTATACTTTTATCTTATTTCTTGAATCAGCATTACATTTTAATAGGCTAATATCAATAGTTTATTAAAAATCTTTTTCCTACATGGTACCTAAGCAGTATGTCGCCTTACATTATAATCCCACCAAATTAACAAAAAGTCCAGAAATATGGCTAGAGTCATTTCCTTTTTGTGGTTACAAACACTGCTGGTTTCAGATATTGGTACTTAAGGTTCTTGTTTTTAGTTGGGCTATATTTTAGCAATTCTATATAGTTATTTTCCCTTCCCTTTTTGTGTGTGTCTTCTGTGTTTTTATTTATCATTTCATTATTATTGTTGTTCAACATGAATTTAGTCTTTTTATAGCTAGCCGGCTGGGTTGTGGTCCCTTATATGCAAATGTTATGGCAATATATCACACAGAAAGAACTTGGAGAGTGTCCTGTATAGAACATATGATCTACCTGCTCATTTTGAAGGCTTCAAGATTGATAATTAGGATATGGTCCTTTTCTAACTCCAGTGTTATGTTGTAGAGCATGGGTTCCCAACCTAAGGCCTGTGGGACGGATCCAGCCTGCAGTGCCATTTCATGTGGGCTCCCACCCCTCCAAGGGCATTTGAGAAACAAAATGACTGCCCTTTGAAGCTGTTGAGACAAAATGGCCACCCCCATCATGCATGCAGGGCAAAATGGCCATCCCGCCCTCGAAGCTGACTGAGAGAGCGTGACTCAACCCCCAGTTTAAAAAGTTTGGGAATCCCTGTGGTAGAGCATCCTGCTTGGTTAATGAGACACTCATGCTTTCTCTATAACTCGGAGGATGCAATGACTAGAATAAAAAGACTTCAGAATTGTTTCAAAGATATATTACCCTCTCTTGCTTGTTGGTTTCTTGGTTTAAATCCTACGAAAGGGTCAAGTATCATACAGTGATACCTCATACAATGTCCAAACTTGGTTCCACAAGTTTGGACTTTATACAGATTTGGACTTTGTATGAGGCATGCAAAATCCTAGCCATGATTCGTCATACAACGTCCAAATCATTGCTGCAATGCCTCATACAACGTTGTTTCCATACAGATACATTGAACTGTAACAGCACAGACTTCAGAGCAAAGTCAAGGAAACAGACAGGAAACTGACAGAACTTTAAGAAATCATTGTCTAAAGGATAAAAATATTACAAAAACATGTCAAACAACCCTGATTGTCCAAGAACCTGAAGAATGCTGCAAAAATCCCAGGAATGCTTCTAAAAATTCTGACGAAAAAATTCAAAAAAATCCAAAGTCGCACTCAAAACCCCTCCTAAATGCTCTTTGCCTCGTGCAAAACTCACAAGAGCAATGCACACATGCATCCTGCCTTTTATACTGTCCAGGCAAAATGCAACCTGGGAAAAACCCCAATGTCTCATACAAAGTTGCAGTGACTTTGTATGAGGCAACTTTTTCATGGAATTAGGCGATGTTGTATGAATTTGATGTTGTATGAAACAGACTTTGTATGAGGTATTACTGTACTTTACAGACACCATCCTTGTTTGAAAAGTTGTCAGATGAAAATCCTCCACTTGCAGGTGTCCTCTATTCAAAATATCATTCATGGTTTATAAATGAGGATAAAGAACCATTACAAGAAAGAGGTAGTAACCTAGACAGCAAAATTGGTAGGGCCACAGGCTCTGTTGCCACAATTATCCCACTTGGGTAAGTTTTATCATATTTCTATTACCAAAATATTCTTAAATGTGCATTTACCATATGTTTGTCCATGTTATTATGTCTATTATTTTGTCTATTGATTACTTTGTTTTAAGATCATGTTTATGTTTTTTCTCTTTTTTTCATTATTTTTCCTGTTATTTTTATGTGATTTATTATATTTCTTTTATTTATGTTGTAAACCACATTGTAAACCACTCAGAGCCAACCTAAATGGCTGTTATGTACATAGAATGAATAATATAATATAATATAATATAATATAATATAATATAATATAATATAATATAATATAATATAATATAATATAATATAATATAATTTCTAAATGATCATCCTACATATAACTCAGCATATGCAAATGTCACACAAATCCGTGTCCTCTTCTTTCCTACTTTAGTGACCAAAGATTTTTTTCATTGATAATGTTACTACTAGCTTTGAATCTTATTTAAGCAAGAAGTAAGCAACTATTAGGCCATCAAGGCTAGGGAGAGAAAAGAACAACACAGAAGAACAGATGGATTTGTGCAAAGAGCAAGGTTGTACAGTGGGACAAACTGATGTGTTCTAGTTGACTTGAGTCATCATCATCATCATCTTCCTCCTCCTCCTCCTCTGTTGCTGCCACTGCCGCCACTGCCACCACCTCTTGTTGGGTGTCAAAGATAGGTAGATAGATAGATAGATAGATAGTTAAATCTTTATTGTCATTGTCCTGCACAGAACAATGAGATTGGGGAGGAGATGCAAGGTTCTTATTCTGGTACTTCTTGCAGCCTCCCCTGGCATTTTTTGGTGTTCTTGTAATATGTCTTTGATGTTGTCTCTCCATCTTCCCCCTGGGACTGCCTCATGTTCTTTGTCTTTCTCCTCTTTCACATATGTCTTATATGGTTGACTTAAGTATATTAAGGAATCAAATCATAATTAGATCTATGGCCATGCATGAGTCTGTATTTACAATGCAGACACAAAATTTATCTGGCAAGGAATCTGACCTTCTATGCACTCTAGACACCCAATCTATCCTTTCTTCAGTATTCAAGGGACTGTGTAATGTTTGGCATTGTCTGGCACCAGCAACAAGTGGAAGAAAATATGACTGTTGGTTCTTCATACCTTCTTTTTCCTTTGTTAATCAGTAGGCAACCTCTTCCATATCTACAGCATTGAGCAGGGGTGAGATTTACAGAGGAATCTTTATGGATTGTCAGTAAAATGCATAACTGAGGTGTTTGGCAGTTTTATTCATTTAACGCTAATATTATGCAAGTAGATATCTACCAGTTATTTTTCTCTTCTCTCCCTGAAGCCCTCTGTGCTGCTCAAAACCTGGTCCAGAAGACCAACCCTAGGCCTCCTTCACAACAACATGTTTAAAGTCTCTCAATTTGGTTTCAACAGGGGCTGTGGTGGCTAAGTGGTTAAGAAGCTCACCTTGCTAGTCGGCAGTTCAAGACCCCAGGTACTGCATGACGGGTTGAGCACCCATCTCTGTCTCAGCTCTTGGACACATGAAAGAAGCCTCATTAGGGCATTCCCTGAGTGGAGTTACTTCTGCAAAAATCCTTTCAACCCAGAATTATTTATCACACAAAATTATTATTATTTGGTTTCAAAATGCATTGTGTTACGTGTTAAAAGCAGAGCAATAGCTCTGCAATGTGCCCATATTCAGTGCTTCTTACTTCTTGTAAAAAGACGAAAGAGAGGGAGAAAAAAGAAAGATATATATTTTTATTTTTGGCATCTGGCAAGTAATATATACTATGGTCTTCTTGATGTGGGTTAGAAAAATCTTCAGCCCTCAAAAACTATTTTGGCATGAGTCATTGCATTTAAACATGATCTCATGTAATCTCATTTTGATCTGACTGGATACTCCATGGAGAGTTTTGTGCTTTATGAATGTTTCCCCCTATGATACTGAAAGCTCCTAATATATAATTATTTGAATCAAACTTCTGTAACAAGCATCTTTCGAACATGTTTTAAATATTTCTATTTTATCTTAAGTACCAGATGTTGAAGATTTGAAAGCAAGCTTATTTTAGTCTTTTGGTCCTTCAGATTTTTGTTGTGACTCACCATCACTCATTACTTGTGTATTTAACCCATTTGAGTGAGCAGGCTTGAAGAAATGGCATCTCTGTTGTGCCAAAATGAAAGCCGCACCACCTGCAAACCCTGAAGTGGCTAATAAATGCCTTGCTGAATCATAATATAAGCATTTAGTTGATGTCATATGTGCCAAGTGGTCAAAGTATCACTTCCAGTCTCATATGATGTACTCAACAGCAATCTGCTCTCTGACTCTTTTAATGCAATTTAGAAACATCTAACCAATTTTATCAATGGAGAAAAATGAAATCACATGAAACTTGAAATAATATAGTACTGTTTCATATTGAAAACCAACCACATCTTACACATTTTGAAATTAAATAATAAATCTTTAGCACCAGTACATAAAAACAATGACTGAGGAATGAAATCTGAAAAAAACAATTAAATTAAATCTGGAAATACCAGATGGAAGGAATTTTAATTTATTTACTTATATTTACATTTACATTTTATTTATTTATTCCTCAAATTTCTTTTGCCACCCAACTCGACAACGACTCTGGGCGGCTAACAACAATTAAAAGTAACATCAAACAAATTAAAAGCCCTTAAAAAACCCATTAAATCTTCTAACTAATTTACCCACTCACCCCATCCTCATTGACTACACCAAAGCCTTTGATTGTGTGGACCACAACAAAATGTGGCAAGTAATTAAAGAGATGGGAATACCAGAACACCTCATATGTCTCATGAGAAATCTGTACATGAGTCAAGAAGCAACAGTTAGGACAGAGTATGGAATGACGGAGTGGTTTGGAATAGGAAAAGGAGTAAGACAAGGCTGCATTCTGTCACCCTGCTTACTCAACTTATACACAGAGCACATAATGCGCAATGCAGGGATGGAGGAATCACAATATGGGATCAAAATTGCTGGGAGAAACATCAACAATTTGAGATTTGCAGATGATACCACCCTAATGGCAGAAAGTGAAGAAGACCTAAAGAAGCTCCTGATTAGGTTGAAAGAAGAGAGTGCAAAAGCTGGCCTGAGACTCAATATCAAGAAAACTAAGATAATGGCAACAGGCCATATCAGTCCCTGGAAAATAGATGGGGGAAAAGTAGAAGCAGTAACAGATTTTACTTTCTTAGGATCCAAGATCTCTCCAGATGGAGATTGCAGCCATGAAATAAAAAGGCGACTGATTCTTGGGAGACAAGCTATGAAAAACCTGGGGAACATAGTGAAAAGTAGAGATATCTCACTGCAAACAAAGGTCCGCATAGTCAAAGCACTGGTATTTCTGGTGGTAATGTATGGCTGTGAGAGCTAGACCATTAGAAAGGCTGAGCGAAGAAAAATAGATGCCTTTGAAATGTGGTGCTGGAGGAGAGTTTTGAGAGTCCCCTGGACAGCGAGGAGAACAAATAGGTCAAAATTAGAAGAGATTAGCCCTGAGTGCTCCTTAGAAGGACAAATAACAAAGATGAAGTTGAAGTATTTTGGACATCAAATGAGAAGAGAGGATTCACTTGAGAAGGCCTTGATGCTGGGGAAGGTGGAGGGCAAAAGAAGAAGGGGACAGCCAAAGATGAGATGGCTAGATGGTATTGTAGACACAATGGGAACAGAGCTGTGTGGACTAAGGAGGATGGTGGAGGACAGAGGTGCCTGGAGAGCGATGGCCCATAGGGTCGCAAAGAGTTGGAATCGACTGTGCGACTGAACAACAAACAACCCATCCATTAAAAGAGAGAGAAATCTTAATTATATAAGCCAGCAGGCAGGGGTCACCCCTCCATCGGTGCCCCACACCTGCCCTGCCAGGCAGGTTTTCAGTTCTTTCCTATAGGGCAGCAATTCCTTCTGTTGGCAGAAGGTTAAGAACATAAGAACAGCCTTGCTAGAACAGGCCACAGCCCATCCAGTCCAGCATTCTGTCTCACACAGTGGCTCACCATTTGCTTCAGGGTATTCTCAAGCAGATGCCTTCACCTGCTTAGGATTCCCTGGAAATGGCATTGAGAGAGATCCTGCCTATCTCTCCAACCCGGACGTTGTCCTTAGGTATCCATAATTATAGCCATTGATACCCTTGTCCTCCATGAGCTTGTCTAATCCTTTCTTAAAGCTGTCAAGACTGACAGCTGTCACCACTTCTTCTGGCACGGAGTTCCATAGACCAGTGATCCTCTAATAATAATAATAATAATAATAATAATAATAATAATAATAATAATAATAATAATAATAATAATAATAATAATAATAATAATAATAATAATAAATTTTAATTTATATCCCGCCCTACTCGGCACAGTCCGACTCAGGGCGGCTAACAGCATTTCAAATAAATATACAATATAATTATACAGAAATACAATGAGTAAAGCAATAAATACAGAATATAACAAGGTAACATAAAAATAAGATACAAAATATACAAATTACAAATGTATAAATTTTAAAGCATCAAATCCATCATACACAGCACCAGGAGGGGAAAAAAATCAAACACACACACACAACAGGGCTCGCCATCCCTGACAGAGCCCAAGGCTCAACGTCCACAATAGAGCCGGGGCTCAATTGTCCATTACAGACCCCAAGCTCAGCGTCCACAATGGAGCCAGGGTCAATGTCCCTAATGAAGCCACAATGGAACCCGGGACCCAGCAAAGGCAAGACATGTGTCAACGTTGGCGCTGCTTTTGGGGCCGCAGTTCGTACTGCCCCAGCTACGGGTGTGTTTTCTACCTCCCAGCCAGACAGGGCTGGGAGAAAAGCGATGGCGCCCACAACTGAAGCAACTTCCATCCCCACACTGGTGGTGTGAGTGCTGGGGAGAGCGGGGCAGTCCTCCATGGCTGCGGGCGTCTTTTCTACCTCCCAGACAGGTGGGGCTGGGAGAGAAGCGATGGCGCCCACAGCTGAAGCAACTTCCATCCCCACACTGGTGGTGTGAGCACTGGGGAGAGTGGGGCAGTCCTCCATGGATGCGGGCATCTTTTCTACCTCCCAGACAGGTGGGGCTGGGAGAGAAGCGACGGCGCCCACAGCTGAAGCAACTTCCATCCCCACACTGGTGGTGTGAGCACTGGGGAGATGTATTGTTTTCTTCTTCTAACCATTCTCCAAGCAGCACTGTCTCCTTTTTTATAAAAACTACATTTTCCCATTTTTGTTTTCTTCAGACAATAACTACAGGTGGTAACTGTAACTAAAGATATATTTTTCTAGTTTTAATGTTTCATAGTAATTTTTATCATCCTAAGTCTTATTTTGTGTGCAAAATTTGGAAGGGTACTGCTAGATGAGATGGGGCTTATGTCCCCAGATTTATGTATTTTCCCCTGACTTATATTTTGCTATAGGCATAACCAAATACCTAGAAAACCCTCCCCCCACACACAAATAACCTTTCCCAATAGACCTATGCATGGCTGGGGGGGAAATGAATATATTACTCACATTTAAGTTCCACAAAATCAATGGATCTGGCATGTTTAACTCTGTATCATGTTTAGGCTTGGATTGGTTGACATGAGCTTAAAAAAATGAGGGTTCACTGCTTGATGAAAGATCCAAGGTATTTTAACAAAACTAATACAAGCATTTGACACCAAACTCTAAGGGCAGAAGGTCCATCTTTAGCTTGCTGCACACTGCCTTTTGTCCTGATCTCTTAACAGGAGCTATGATTTTTCAAGTTCTACTTACAGATAGCTCTTTCAGCCCTGCCTCCCAATTCTGCAGCTCTTTTAAAACAAGATGTAATGAAACTCCAACCATCCTCCTTGTCTGCCATGAAATGATGGTACCATGTTGTCTCCCTTAGGCAAAAATGTGAGGTTATCACTATTTCCCCCTTTTCTGGTTGCTGTGTGAGTGACAGATGTGTTCCTGCAACTCAAACACAGATTCCCACATGGCAAGCCATTTTTAGAAGTCTAAACATTTATTAGTTTTCTATTCTTGGTTAAAAATTTGCCAACCAAGAACATGCAGCTGTGAAATCCTACTCTGAAATATATAATGTCTCAACTTTCATAAATATTTCAGATGTTATACAAACATAGCAGCAAATAGCAATTGAGACACTTTCCTGGGTAGCATATGTATGCAGAATGAAGAGGCAGTCTGGAAAATGATGTGTGGGATAGGAGGAGGCCTTGCATTCCACATAAGAAACAAGCTTATCTATACAACCAAACAATCCTAATTTAGTCTGTTTTCCTAATATGCTGTCAAGGGGATCCTGCTGGGTGATTCGCCCTAATGAACTCCACCTGGATAGTCTGTAAATCTAAAATGGAGGGCTGATTTGAAGCTGTTGCTTGTTTTGCTACAGCTCTGGCTGAGAGAGCTCTAATTTGATCATTAAGTGACCACTGAGCCAAGGAATAATGAGAAATAGCATCAGACTGTCAGTTTAGCATACTACTTTCATTGGAGGAATGCCAGATTAAATAGTTTATTATGGATTTATGTCTTTTATTATTACAAGACCAAAAACTTATACTTCTGTATTTAGATCAGGCAATGAAACCAAAAAGGTTTTGTCCTAAGTGACAGAGCTAGACTAAGAAAAACATGTTTTAGACCAAACTGTCAAAGCTGAGATTCAATACTACAGTATATCTAGGACTACTGGGGTTGCCAAATTCTGGGTTCCTGCTTAAATCTCTGAGAACTACTGTGGTTCTATATATCTGCATGAAAATGGCATTGTAGGATGGAAAATGTTGATGTTTTTCATTTTTTAATATCTGAGAGTAAACAAAACAGAATGGCAAAAAAAGACAAAAAATGTTGTGGCACCTTAAAGATTAACTCCTCTATTTAAGTGTAAGCTTTTATGGACCAAGTCAACTTCATCAGACAGAAGATTAGAAAAATATGTTAGATTTCCAAGAAATCATCATGGCTAATGATGCCATCAACCTTAAGCAGCATAACTTACATTATAAAGGATTTTAGCCAATATGAATATATTGTCTCAAAATATAGAATTTAAATTTATAAATTCTATTCTATAATGAGCTTTTTCAGATATAAGATATTTTAAATTACCACTACCATTACACAGGGCTTTTCCTTTAAAAAAAGCACTTCCACAACAAAAAGTGGAAATTCTTTTTTTAAAGAAAATTAAACATTAGGGAAAATCCTCTTGTGTAAAGAAATCCTGAGAAAATTATATGATGATGACATATAACACCTATCCCCCTGTTCCAGGTCCTGAGGCTCCCCAGGGCAAACATGCCTTGAAAAAATCTTTTGGGATCTTTGGGATGTGGTAAGTGTGGTAAAAGATCATTGCCTGATCACTGCTGCCAAGATAGGTACCATTGGTGTCAATACTTTAGATACGTTGGACTCATTATTCAGCAAGGAGTCTGTTGTGTTCTGTAAAGCTGTGCCTTTAACAATGTACCTAGCCATGTGGTAACAATGTAACCTTTCTGTGTGCAACATTATAACCTTCAGCTGTATCACTGTAACCCTTATAAGAGGACGCGAGCTAGTGACCACTAGATGGCAATAGCGAGCGTCCGGCTCTCATGGCTCAGATTCACCCTGGATCAGCAGCGCGGGAAGATTCCCGCCACCTCCTCACCTGGACAAGAAGGGCGTGACCTATGACGTCACGCAGGCAGCAACCAATAGACTGTCAACGAGCCACATTCAAATGTATAGCCAGCTGTATATATTGAGCTACCCATCCGCCATTACCACATGTTCCTCCGGATCATCATGCAATAAACCTGTGTTAAGCCAACCTTTCGGCTGTTTCATTGTCTTCGGTCCCATACACTAAAGAGTCCCTGCATGAGCAGCCATCTCTGCAACAATATTCCACACAACCTCCATCCACAATGATCTTTCCCTGGCAGTTCTTCTCCATGTTAGTCCAACATGTATTTATTTTTGAGAAAATCTTCCCATCTGTGAGGTGGTCTTCCCCTAGGTCATTTGCAATCTCTCAGATACCAATTCATTATTCTAGTGCTCCATCTATTGTCACTAGTGTGTGCAACATGGCCAGCCCACCTTAATTTGTTCATCCAGTATTCTATTACTATGTCTTTTAGCAGTGATCTTCGCCTGATATCCCGATATATTTTTTAAACTTTATTGTGGAGTAAGATTCTGAGCACTGATTTCTCCATTGCCTATTGTGTTACTTGCAGCCGTTTTTCTTTCACAGCTGTTAAAGCCCATGTTTCATTGTCATATGTCATTGCTTTCAAGACTGTAGAATTGAACAAATTTACCTTTGTTTCTAGTTTAGCTTTTGACTTTGACTTCAAGATGGTTGACATGTCTCTGAATTTACTCCATGAGGTTCTCTGTCTTGTAGAGATACCTTCTTTTAAATCATTGTCCAATGATTCAAAAGAATGCTTGACTCAAATAAACATAGCTTTCTACTTCTTCTGTTTGTTCTTCCCCAAGTTTTATTCCATCACAAGGCAGCTCTTTTGATTTCATAAACTTGGTTTTAGTTTTGTTGACCTTAAAACCTATTTTTGCACCTTCTCCGTCCAGCTCTGCATCAATACAACAGTATATTTTTTTACTTTTTTTTTACTGTTAAAGACTTTCTTAAGTCTGGCCAGGTTATCCTGCTATGGTAATAGAGTAGACAATACTGTCAGTGACTCAACGCCGAGCGTCAAGATGGCAGTTAACTAACCTAACAACCCTGAGGACTAGCGGCCTTGGCAATGTCCACTAGGAAGGGTGATGATCCCCAAGTGAATCAAATCCCACTTGAATCCATCTTGATGGAGGGTAGCAACTTCATCTATACTGGCCTGTGGCTGATAAGAATTTTACATGCCAAAAGGACTCGGGACCAGAAAGTGACTCATGGAACTGGATCCATGGTACAGGTGTCATGCTGTGATGCAGAAGGCAGATGAAAGGCCACTGCATTATATTCTCAAGACAGCCTTCATGGCTGATCACTATGATGAATGCCAATATTTGGAATAGAATATGGCACAACAACAACAAGAAGAAGAAAGATTTCCTCCTCCCCAAGGCTCCCCAAGGGTAAAAAGGAGCCTTAGGGAGCCTCTGAAACTGAAACAGAAGGGGGAAGAGGAAGTCATCTTTGTGTAAATTAAGTATTTTCCTTGCCCGATGTTGATGTTCTCTGGCTTCTCCTGCATAGCTTTATGCCAACCAGATTTTGGGCATTGATTTTATCCACTCTGTGCCAAGGCTTACTGGCTTGTAAGGAAGATATGTGCATGTATTTACACTTGTGCAAGGTCAATACAGCAAAAAGAAGTGAGAAGTGGATGCAGTTGGGTGTCTCACTATATTTGGTGCAAGGTCATTAGAGGAATACCACTGATAAGGCTTGCAAGCTCATTTCTTTCACAAATCTTTGCCTATGCACACACAGTAATACATCACTAGGTGCTATCCTTTGATTACAAGGTTTGGCACTGTAAATCAGGGTCAGATGTGAAGCCACTGACCTGGCGACTCAAACAGGAATGATAATTTTGGAACAAACTCGCCAATAAGCCTATATTTTATACTGATTCTGTGTGCTGCTTTTTAGTCCCAGAAAGAATCTTCATGATATATCTCAACTTTAATATACAGAGAGTACTTAACTACGAGATACATATGAGCCGCACTATGAGTCAAAGGATGTCTCATCAGTTTAGTCAGGACCAAATTAATAGTTAATGGCTCTACATGTGAATTTATTAGCTTCAAATGTACTGTTCCCTTAATAATCTCACTAACATCAAGCCAGCCTGCCAAAACACTGCTGCCTAGATGTATTTCAAAAGCTGCAAATAAATGATGTCTAAAGAAGATGTGCTGAATTAACTATTAAAATACTAATGTATCTGTAACAAGTGGTGGGTAGTCTATTATCCTGATTCTATTACTTTCCTCCTGTGGAAAGCCTCATTTCCTATCTACTTTGCATGCTAGAACGGATATTTGCAAGTATATCTAACAAAGCGGAAATGTATATCAAAATAAGTTACTGCAGAAGATGGGATGATCTTGTATGTTTTTGTGCAATGTCTGGCTTTTTATGTCCCAAATATAGGATTTTGCAGTCTTGCTAATGGGATATGGTTATGCCTGATGAGCAGGGCCACCATCAGGGCAGTACTACCAGTACTGCCATATAGAGCCCAGAGCTGTCGCCCCCACCCATAACTGTGAGATCACTATGTTTGTGTGCGGGGTGCAATAGGATTGCTCAGTATGGGCCCCAGAAATTTCTGATGGCGGCCCTGCTGTTGAGGCCCAAGATCCTACTGGTGTTTGCTTAAGGTTTGCATAGTTTGTTGTGGTCAGTTGGCAAGGTGCTGGGGCACATTGCAATCATGTGCCTGGTTGCACAACTTAGATGTTCTTGGATTTTAATGAATTAATGTAATTAGCTGCAACCAATTGTGCAGACATTATACAAACACTGATTCCAGTGATTAATGTGAAAGCAAAACAGCTTGATTTTTTATTATTTATTGAATCAAATCTCTCAGTTCTAATTTGTACTTTATAAGTCTGCAATATTGATTTATATGTATGTGTGCTTTAAATGTGTATACTTGCCAAAAGTAAAGCACTAGGTGTAAGGGCATGCTTAAAATAAATTTACCATCAGGACAATGTCATCCCATAAATCATATATCACTTGATGATGCATCTATAACTGTTTAGTTAACATGACACCACAGGGTACTTATTTCATGATTTATAATGAATGGAAAAGGATAATCCCTGAAGGGGAATATTTACTGAAAATGGAAAAAGGAATCTTGAAAGGAAGATGTCTGACATTTACTGACAAAAAGATTGCTGGGTGTTGTAAAATGTGGTTGAGAATATTGGGGTGGAATTTTTAAAGTCAGTACTTGGGAAAAGACCAATTAAATTATAAAGAATGGGTCATTTTCTTTTACTCTAGTGGCTGGGTGCTGCTAAAATAGAAATGCAACAAAAACATGCAGAGAAACTTTCTTAAGATACTATTAAAGTGGATTAATTATTCAAAGGGCCTATGCAATTATGTATGGAGTGTGTAAATATTTAAATAAAATTAGCCTGTTAATTTTTGAAAGTAAATATAGTGCTTGAGAATGGTCTCAACTTGAAACATTGTAAGTCAGAATTCATTTAGTAAAAGAACTAACTACAATAAGGGAGCCTGTTAGCTTCTACTCTGCTTTCTGAACATTAAGGTACACATGGAAAAGCTACTGTTGAGCTTGAAATGGTAGTTTAAATCTCATGCAGAGACCACCCATATTAATGGCTGCCATCACAAAAACGTATCAGTCACTATGTTAATTATTAGTCTTTAATGTGCTGAGAGACTGTCATTTTTTGCTGCAGTAGATTAACAAGGCCATTCTCTAGAAAGGTGGTTCTCAGTCAGTGCTGTACGTACCATTGTTGGGATACAATGATTTCATACAAATCACAAAGAATTCACTCTCATGAATCTCCACATTGGAGCTTTGCAACAAATTCTTGTCATCAGAATTTCAACCATCCTCTTTTAGTTTCAATTTTAAAAATAATTTCCTTTCGCAAAGAAGTGCAGTTAGAAATGTTCCTTTGGCAAAGAATTTTAGCCAGAAATGTTACAGAAGACTCTATGGTTCAGGATTTCTGTCTGTCTGTGAGGTGGGGGACACCTGTATCTACAGTGAGCTGTACCAGCCTGAGACTCATTCGGCCTGCTTGCTTCTTAGGACCTGGACATCAAATGATTCCCAGTGATGCAAACTGGAGTCACAAATGGGTAGGCCATGCTCAAGAGTTTACTGAACGAAACTCGGTCCTTAGGAAATATGGGGAAGGAGGCAGCTAGATATGACACTCTACCTCTAATAAACACTGCTAGAAGCAATGATGCAAAGCTAGAGCCCATGTAATTATTGCTAGTGCCTCAGGCCCCACAGGGGAGTGGACCAGCAGGCATCACACTATCAATATTAATAATTATTTTCATTTATACCATGCCTTGCCTCCAATGAAGACACTCAAGTGCTTTCCTTACTCATGAGGTGGCTGGGAAGGTATGTAAATGTCCTATTTTTCATTTCACACTCATCACTGTGATAGCCAGCTGCCTCCCTAATTTACCACGTTTCAAATAAAGGCCAGGAAAACTTACCATAAGATAGCTCCTCACACAAGGCTTTTTAAGAATAGCATATCAGAGGAAGGGAAGCAGTGGGGAAGCTATGAGATGATAAAAGGATGTGTGATAAAATGGGGGGAAAATCAAATACAGTCTCTTCAGTCACCTTGCAAGGTTACAGTAAGCTCGAAAGTTATCACCAAAAGAAAATCTACAGGGCTCTGAGGAGGAAGCAGAAATAGAAGCTTTTTTCAATGGGAGACAAAACCTTTGGAAGGACAAACGCTGGCATTGCAGTAGTTTTAGCTTTCTTCTTGAGCAGAACATTGCCCTCCCTCACACTTGCTGCAGGGATGAAGATGTAGTATAAGCATCTCCTGCAGTGGAAACAAAATGAAGATACAATGAGCCCTGCAAAATAAAATGTTTGGGAGGCCCCAGGGAAGATGGTGAAACCTGAAGGATGATAGCAGCTGCTGGGCCAAATATTCTCAGACAGAAACATTCTGTGATTTTTCTTGGTTTTTAACCTCCCATCCACTCCAGGAAACAGAAAGTGATTTTACAGAATTATATCTAAACTTTCTTCACCATTGTATTGTATTGTATTGTATTGTATTGTATTGTATTGTATTGCCTCCCTGGTACCAGATGCCCTAGAACAGGGTTTCTCAACCTTATGCCCCCAGATGCCCCTGGACTTCAATTTCTAAAAGCCCTGGTCAGGTTTGCTGACTTGGGCTTATTGGAATTGAAGTCCAAGAACAACTGTGATGGAAGTAACATGGTGGCCAGGTTGCCAATATAGTTGCCATTGATACAACTTATAGCAATAGGACACAAACCAAAAATCTCAGGGGGAAGGGACAAATATGTGTGCCAAACACTGCTAGCAGTGACAAACTGTTTGTTTCTAGTTAAAATCTGGTACTCCCATCTGAACCACATTTTTCTGCCCACACATAGGATACAGAACTTAAATAAGCCATTTGTGAACAGCTGTAAGAATACCACAATCATAGGACATTATCCCCTACAGCCATGGATTTTTACAATTGTGGCCCTATGGCTTACAACATGCTAATAAAAACTTTGGATAGTCAGTGTTTCTCCTAATGTACTGTTCACCATGCCCACTAACTTTCTGTAAATAATAAATATTTGGGGAAAAACATTAAAAAATAATCATATTGATGTCCTTCCCCAAAAAACAATAGACCTTTTGTTTGTGGGACTTTAGATAGAGCAGTTGTTAGTGCCAGTTTTTCTGGTGGCACCAACCTTGGAGTAATCAAGTCCTTGGTTTAAGAGAGCTTTCTCTCCCCAACACCCATGGGCAGCTGTTTAGGGCTAACCATCAGTCAGTTGTAATATTGTATCCCTGCTGCTGTGTAAAAAGACCCATGCATGGGTAATAAAAAACATGTGACAATTATTAATAGCAGTTACCACCCTCCAGCATTTAGTGTGGACTTTCTGGTAATTAACATTTTGCCCCCAACATGCTAGGTACTCATTTTACTAACGTCAGAAGGATGGAAGGCTTAGTCAACCTTCTCTAGTGCCCAAATGGGCATCCCTTAGCAACAGACCATGTGTTTTGAGTGCAGAAGGTCCCAGGTACAATCCTTGGTATCTCCACTTAGCAAGATTGGGTTCCCCATCATGGAAGATATCTCTGCCTCAAGTTTTGAAGAGCTGCTACCAGACCTAACAGGATTAGTCAAGAAAAAAATGACCTTTTCTCCTTGATTGAAGTGTCTTCTGTGTACACAGCAATATATTAGGACTGAAGTGATCTTGTTTAAATATTTGTTCAGATAAGTTTCTTAAAATGCCAGTGGAGGAAAAATTATAATTACAGTGCCATTGTGATAAATGTGACCATATTCATAAAACTGTAGGTATGCACTCATAAACAGTTACTAGCTTCCTTAAGTGATTCTAAAATAGATTTCATATAATGATACCATAACAGTCATGTGCAGCAATTCAAGTAGTATCTTTTTATGCTTTACCTTCTAAAAACACCCCATGAAGTTCTGATGCATGATCACGCTCTATAGAAGAACTGCTTGGCACATTATGGATATGATGAACCTTACCTACCTGAACCTGTGATGACTACCTGAAAATTCATTAATTCTGGTCCATAAAACACTGTTGACACCATCATCATCATGATTCCCTAGTACAAGCCCAGCATGTTCAGTAACCTTTGTAGTAATTATTTGGTTACTCAGGAGATTCTGATTAAACATAAACAGGCTATTAATCGGCACTGGGGTACAGTCCTTCTGGAGGTCTTACAGACAAGTTTATTTCTCATTTAATTAAATGGCAGGAATGGTATATAGTGCCCCAGGGAAGCCATTTTATATCTTTTACTCACAAAACCAATGACATTGTTTTTGTGCAAAGTTTACAAATGGGAATGTTTAGCTGATCTGCAAAACTTTTTTTATTTTAAAGGTATTTCCATGTCTTGATTCCTGACTTTGTATATCCAACATACTTGGGTGCAAGATTGTATCCAAATTACCACTGTGCACATTTAAATTATGAAGTAGAATCCTTCTACATGTTTTTATGCTGCTGCTATACAACTGGAATAAATTTTGGGCATGATTTGCTGCAAACCAGAAAGTCAATGTAGGCACTCTCTGTCATGTCCTGAGTTGCATTTTTTAATGCTTACACTGACGTTTGGTTTGCAGTAAGTTAATTCTGAGACTTATGTCTCCTGTATTCCACATAACAATGTAACTAACAAGACTTTAGCTATGGTTTAATATCATTAATTTACACTCTATGTAATTCAAGAGCAAGTCACATGCAATTTTGCACCTTCCCAGGATGCTGCTGGTGGAAGTATTTCCCCAAGACAAATTCCTTGGGCTCTGGGTCACTTTCTTTGTTTTAAATAGCTTTTATTAAAGGCATAGTGGTTTCCACCATGACCCTTTCCCCAGAAGTCTCAGGTGGGGTAAATGACTGGGATCTGCCAGTTTGGGGTTCCAGTTAACCTCACTGGAGTTCCCCTGAGTGTTGTAAGGCAGGTAGAGGGGATTAGTTCATGCCAGGGCATGACCCTTGTAGGAAGGGCTTGTTCAGACATGTAGAAGAAGCCAGGTTTGGCAGTACAGTACTTCCTTTTTACAACATCTTCCCTGGCTTGCCCTTGTTACTTGCCATGGTTCTTCAGGATGGGTTCTGCCATGAGACTGGAGATCATAGTTTCTGTTATCTGACTTAGGCTGACAAACTGGATGAGAAGGGGAAACCCACCATTTCCTCTCCCTTTGTTTCTGCCTTCATACAAAAGATAGGATCCCAAGCTTCCCCTGACTCTACAATGACCCCCTCTTCCATAGTAAGTGATGCTGACTCCCCTTCCCCCAGGCCTCCTCCGCCTCTTCCCTTACTCTTCTGAGCTCAGCTTCCTTCTACTGTTTCCCATCTGGCAGCCTCCTCTCGTCCCACTGTATTAATCCAGTCTGGCTCACTTGGGGCATAGGTAAGAGCCCCTCCCTTTTGCCTTCTTCAGCCTATAGGTTAGATGGCCCATTAGATATCCAGCTCTGCACAATAACTCAAAAGTAAGTGATCTTCAAATTTGTTGAAAGATATGTTTAAATCCCAAATACTAGGTAACTGATTATTTGCAACTTAAAATAATGGTGGATAGAGTCTGTTTGGAGGGTAGGAGGGAGATGTGCATAACACCTTTCATATGCATAGAGGCTGATATTGTCCTATCAACAGTTTGAAAGATTTGTTACAAAGGATAACACTATACTACTATTATTTTACTTAATAATCTTATGCAGTTTAATGTTGTTGAAATTAAATGCTGGAAACTGAACTCTAATGAATGCCATCCTTTATTATCCTTAACTCTCGCAATTCACAGATATTACTGCAAAGAGCTGCCCTTAAAGACCTATTTATCTTATTGGAACCTGCTGCATTATACAATTTCTCATATGGATTATCTAGGGGAAGATTTCCTGAATTTTGTGACTTTCTTTTCCACTTGCAAATTGTCCTGGCCTTGTAAGTAGGCATAAAGGGGGTGGGAGTGGGGATCTCACAACTGCCACCATTTTGACTGAGACAGGCTGTTTTAGCATCATGAGACAGCCTTCAGGGAACACCAATTCTCACAAGAGCCGCAATCTTTGTGAAGTTAAGAGGTGCAATCTGACACTGAGAAAGGTGTGTGCTTAATTGTACCAGAAAGGGTCAGCTTAATAGGAGCGATCACCCATAAAGTGACTCTTCCATCCATTTTGGAATGATTCCAACCAAAAGTAGACCTACTGCTGGACCAAAAAAGTTCCAGTTTGGACATGGACTGAGCTTGGACTGGAACACTATTCCCAGTACATTGTGTGATTACCTGAAATAGCATGCACCGGATCATACCACAAAGGATCAAAGATGCAAGCTATATGCCCATGTGATCATACCCTACACACTCAAATAGCACAGATAGGCTGATTGATCGCAAAGATGCAATACCAACAAAGACACTGGACGACTACTTTGATGAGTTCATGCAACAAGCCTATAGCTACCATATTTTTCAACACTGCGCTTTTCCAATACATGTGCAAAACCAAAGTATGAAATGTTTTCAGAAACCCCACCATCTCACCTCAGCAAGAAAAGTTTCTCAGTTGTCCTGTCTCCTCTGCCAAGGAGAAGCAAAGTTATGCTGTACATACCAACATAACTTTTTAAAATAACCTTTTCCCCTTCACTAAATATAACAGAGTATAAGACAAGGATTATCAACCTGTGGCCCATGGGCCAGATGCAGCCTACAACACCATTTCATGTGGACCCAATGGTGGACATCAGCAGGTTCACACCAGTTTTCCAGAACCAGCAGCAGAAATTCTGCATCCAAGTTTTGAAATAAAGTAGTCCTAATTTGGGTGCAACACAGGACTTTCCCCCTGGCCACACCCAGCATACCACGTCCACAGTGTAGTAGTAAAAATTTCTGGAGCCCACCACTGTGTGTCTCCACCACCACCACCTCCATCATACCCGGAAGTGTGGTGGAAGAAGGGCAAAATGGCCATCTGGCCCCCAAAGCTGTCTGAGGGAGCGTGACCTAGCCCCCAGCTTAAAAAGTTTGTGAACTCCTGGTATAAGAGAAACCTTACTGATTTCCAAAGCAAGATTCTATAGTCTTGTATTTCTGACTGATGGTAGTTATCAAATACTCCACAAGTTGTTAACTACAATCTCCCAGCATCAACTCACCTGGGAAGTAGTTTACTTATTCCCCACAACCTCTCTTCTGCACATTACCTATACATAGAAACAGCATTGTTTTTTTACAGATGGACAAAACAAAAGGGTGAGCAAATGGACTGCGGGTACATCAGCACCCACAAAAAAAGATAGCAGTATGTTTTCATTTGTACATCCCTAAGCTTCCCAGCAAAAACAACAAGAAGAACTGCTTGCACTTGGCAATGGCAAGAAAACTCCTCTGAAAGTCAATATCACCATCAGCTATGTGCAGACACTCAACAGTTTATCATGACAAACCTATTTTGCAGTTTACAATACACAAGGCTAAAGCAGCAATAAAAATCCTGCAGAGATGCACCCATGTTAGAACAAAAGAAAAATGGCATTAAAGATAGTGAAACCGCAAATATATATTACTTTATTAAGAGCTCACATCAATAGCCACTATCAGACATCCATCTAGAACACATTGTGCTTCTTTCTAGGACTCACTGCAGCATTCTGCACCTTTTCACTGCACAGGAAAGGAATCTGAACTAAGATTGAACTGAGATTTGTCTCTGAGCATTAGCTTCCATGTAAATGTCTGTGTTTCTGTGTCCTTGCTTTGTGTATATGTTATGTGTGTGTGTGCAGGGTATCATTCCCTACAGATGGAAAATACAGTAAAACCCCTACTTAACAAAAAAAAGTCCATTCCATAGGCTTTTGCTTAAATCAAAAAAAATTGTAACTCGAAACAAACCAATAGGGGGGAAAATTATGTAACTCGAAGCAAACCCATAGGAAAAATGAATTTTTATGTAAATCAAAGCAAACCCATAGGGAAGTGAATTTTTACATAACTCGAAGCAAACCCATAGGAAAAAGAATTTTTATGTTACTCGAAGCAAACCCATAGGAAATTGTGTAAATCGTGACATGGTTTAAGCACAAAATCATTATGTAAGTCAAATTTTATGTAACTCCAGGCATATGTAAGTCGGGGTTTTACTGTAATGTGTAACCAACAGCCACTCCTCTGAAAAACTCAGAGCATTTTACTACTGAAAACACAAGTTATATGTATCCCTCACTTACTAAATGACAATGTTGGGTTTCTACTCAAGAGTCAATGTTGGATCTCTACCCAGAAGCACATACATATCCAGGACTTCTTTTCATGGTTTCATTTGTTTCAAATGTTGAAGCAATGCTACATGATATTTTTTTTCCTTGACTGATTTACAAAGAACAGCTAGGGAGGTTTTTTTTTTAGTTTTTTTAATGTTGTGCATTTTGTTTAACTTACATATATTATACCTCCAAAGAACCAGAGCAGGACAAAAGCACACCTATAATTAATGCAGTGGCTCATTAATCATCAAGAGGCTAAGATGCTGACTGGAAGGCGGGAGGTCAGCAGTTCGATTCCCAAGTACTACAGGATGGAATGAGCTCCCATTTTTGTCCCAGCTCCTGCCAACCTAGTAGTTTGAAAGCAAGACATTGCAAGTAGATAAATAGGGACTATTTCAGTGGGAAGGTAAACAGCTTTCCGTGCACTCCGGTGTCTAGTCATGCCAGCCACAAGACCACGGAAATGTCTGCAGAAGCTCTTCAGCTTTGAAACAGAGATGAATACTGAATCCTAGAGTCGGCTACAACTGGCTTTCTAGCAAGGAAAACCTTTACCTTTACCTTAATTAAGGGGGGAAATCTTCAGAAAATGTATACATTATGTGATATAGCTTCAGAAAATGTGTCCTTCTTTCCATGTGGAAAGAAATGTACAACATCTCAAAACGACAATGCATTAAAGAAGAAAAAATAATGCAAATGAGTGCCCAAGAAATGCAATGAAATTGAGACTGCAAAACTTTCACCTGTCTTATCAGAATGCTGCTTGTACTTCAGATTTTGTATTTCTAAGAAAGGTGTAATGGAGTTTATGGCACTAACAGCATACCAACATGTACATAATAGTAAATATTCTATCATAAAATACGTTTAGAAAGGCCATTCTTCTTTGTCCTTCTATATGACTTTTTCTTGCAGATTTTTTAAAAACGGTATCATGGATTAATGTGGGAACAGGACAGGACAGATTGATGAACATGAGCAAAACTGACAGAGACAAGAAACAGAACGATCTCTCAATTCCTAGGTCAGGCATAACGACTACAATGGTAGTAACCCTACTGTTGGATCAAAAAGTTCCAGTTTGGACATGAAATGGGGTTGAGCTGGAAAACTATTTTCAGTACATTGTATGATCACCTGGAAATAGCATGCACCAGATCATACCACAAGGGGTCAAAATGCAAACTGGATTACCTACACATGGAAGAAGATGAAGGTAGCTCTCTCCTGAACCTTCTTTGCCAACAAGAGTGCTCCATTTGTGTTTGTATTGAGCCTTCCCCTTTGAACACCATTTTAACAAAGATTTAATAACACACACACAGCAGAAGAAGAAGATATAAATTACTAATCCACCAAAGTTGCAAGCATATTGCAAGCGCGGCGCCAAAATGGCCGCCGTGCTCTTTGCAGCCCCCCCACCGGACTTGGACATCCGGCTAGTTAGGGGGCGTGGCCAGCACCCTTTAAAAGGGGTGGCCACGAGGCAGCCGAGCTGCCATTTTGCGAAAGCGACGGAGAGGAGAAGTTTTTCTCCGTCGCTCTGTCGGACCGCAGTGGCTCAGGGGATTAAGATGGCGAACTCGCTGCCTGGAGGGTCGGAGTTTGATTCCTGAGCATTGCAAAAGGCTCTCGGTCTCCGGCTTTCCAGTCAGCGGGTGCTGATCCCTGGATAGGGATCGTGCTGTTCTATGCTCCCTGAGTTAGCTGGTGAGTGTAAAAAAAAAAAAGCGACGGAGAGGAGAAGTTTTCTCCGTCGCTTTATTCCCTTCTGCCTCTTTGCAAGAGGCTTGAGTTTGCTAGCCTCTGTTCGAGGCTTCCTTTTGGCTTTCTAGCCTATTGGCTTCAGAATGCGACGAAGCGGAGAAGTTTGCTCCGTCGCTCACTCCTTTTCCTAACTCAGGGGTGCCCAAACTTTAAGTAGGACTGCAGTGTCTCCAGTGCCTCAGAAGTTGACTGGGTTGTTTAAGGTCAGTGTTTCAATTTCTGCGCACGCAGGACAGGATGAGCTCCCGTGCCGTTCCGTTTTCACCCTCAGGCCGGCCCTTCGGAGGATGCGGCCCTCGGCCCACGGTTGCCGGCCATGGCCGGGACAATTGGGGGAGGGCCTGGAGCTGGCTTACAGCATGGTTTTTCCCATTAGGGGCTGGAATTTTGGGGCATGGCTTATTCTGGCACAGGCTCTCAATTCAGGGCCTCTGGCACAATTCCTATCGGGCCATCCGGCCCACCTGGCCCACCTACTGGGGGTTTACTGTGGCAGGGGGTGCCTGATTAGCACGTTTGGCTGTACTGGAGGCATCCTTAGCAATCCAGTGGGTGGGGGTCCTTTTCCTATCTACCGGGCCCCCTTTGTGTCCGCCGGCTACTTCGACCGCTGCCACTCTGCAACAGGCGGCCGGCCGGGTTGAGCTTATTGAGACAGTCCAGCCTGTGCCTGCCGCTGTCTCGCAGCTCCCTGTTTGTCCGGAACAGCGATTGGAGTGCGTTGGAGGTCGTCCTAGAGCTCGATTTCGGTCACGAGCTCCGAGGCCCAATGTGTGCCGGAACCCCCAGTGGGGGCGGCTCACGGGGGTGCAACTAGTGAGTATTGGGTCAAGTTGAATACACCCAAATCACAGTCCACTTGCAGCGGTGTGCTTCAGTGCTCTTCTCCTTGCCAATTAGAGGCTAGTGGGGCATCACTTGCCATCCTATCCCAGTGCCCCTTGGTTGCATTATGGCACACCTTGGGGGTGGGGGTTTCTGCCCCGGGGCAGTACGTGGCATCGCATGGGCTGTCCAGGTCCCGCTGCGTATGCCCAGTGTACATCATGTACCGGCAAAGGCCTTGCCGATGATTGGTTATTCATTGTCCCCTGGTGATCATCTGGCCCAGATCAGGAAGGGACAGATTTGGTGTGGGGGGGGGGAAATGCGTGGATATATTCTCCCTATGAACCGAGACCCAATTAAGGGTAGGAGGTACGGACAGGAGGACAGAGACATTGTGTGGTCCCGCCGTAGTAAGCCACCACGCACTGGGGTGTCCTCCCCCGGGACAGTGCTGGGCATCGCAGGGGCTATCTAGATCCTGCTGCGTAGGCCCCCTTTATACAGAACGTGCCGTCAAGGGCTTTGCCGATGGACGGCTATTACTTGCCCCGGTTGATTATTGGCCGCAGGCCATGAGGGGTAAGGGCAGAAGGGGGACATGTGGATATTCTCCCATTGAACTGCGAGCCCACTGTGAGGGGAGAGAAGGACAGGACGGCTGAGACAAAGAGATGTCCCATCGTCATTAGCCACTGCGCACCTTAGGGCCAACTGGTTGTCGGCATACCTTGTACGTATGGTGGTATGCCGCAGGGCTTGCCCTGTTTGGGCCATCCTGATGTCGATCGGATGGGCCCATGACGGTTGGCTCATGGTGAGGAATGTGGATGAGGGGGGCTCTCTATCCTGAGGGGAGGTGGGATGAGTCCTGTCAGCAAATGTGCTCGTGCACATCATTCCCACGAGACTGGTGCCTGGTGATGGGTACCATGGTGGTCATGCTGAGCAGCGGGCTGTTCAGACACTGGCTCCATGCAAACTGGTCGGGTGGGGGGTTCCGGCCCGCCTACTGTGTTCGGCCTGCTCAGCTGACGATGTGTGTACTAAGCACCACGGTCGTTACCGACTTAAAAGGGGGTGCACAGGGGCGAACGGAGCTCCGTCTGAGGCAACTAACTTTGTCATGCCCCCCCCCACCCCAATTATGGTCAGCCTGGAGGGATGTCACTCAGTTCATCCAAGAAGGGATGGGGCGGGAGACCTGCTGGAGGGTTTTCAATGGGGCTTTTGTATCCATTCGGGGGTGTTGGGGCCCCCAGGATGCGACTATCTGGTTCCCTTCCTGGGTCACAGAGAGGGGGCTCCGCTGTCCACAGTTATGGAAGTTGGGGGGCTATGAGAGTAGCAGGGGCCCTCTTGGGAACCACCTTTCCTTAGTCGAAGGTATCCCCCATGAAGCTCATACTGAGCTAGGAAAAGGGTGAATGTAATATAATCCTCCATTCAGCTTGCCCTGTGGGTGCTCCGTTCAGGGATGACTTTCCTGATGACCTTGTTTGGTCAGGTACTCGTAGTTGCCTCGGCTACCATGGATGGCGGGCTCACGCAATGCTGGTGCTGTTTTGGCACAGTGTGATATGCACTCGGCTTCCAGTTTTTTGCCAGTGCACCCCAAGGTTTTAGACCTATCGGGTTTTTAGGTTTGGAGGGGAATTTTAATTAGATAAGGCCAATTCCTTTCTGAATGCATTAATTCAGGTTCAGCACCCGACCGAGGTGGGACTTTCATTCAGTGGGCATTTGCTCATGGGTTGGGGTCTCGGTCTCCAGCCCATTACCTCGACAACTTTTGGGTCTGAGGTTAAACGGGGCTTGGACACGTGTACGCGTCTCCTCATCACGATTCAGACACTCAGGTGGGAACTGGGTGTCCCCTTGGCACCTGAATAGACCGAGGTCCCATGTTCTAACATCACATTTCTGCCTCGATGCTGTCACGCGGGCATCCAGGTTAACCATTGATACGGTGGCTTGGATGTCCATGGCGATTTTGGCATTGATTGCCAAACATCGAGTGTGCCCTTGGGAATTGTAGTTAATTCATTGCCCCCCTTAATTTGTTTGCTCTGGCTCAAATTACTCCTGGGTTTAGAGGGGTCTCTTATGGGAGATCAGACCTAGTGGTCTGCCCTAGATATCTAGTACGGTCAGATACTTCCGGCGCCCGGACTTATGGGGTTTACTCCGAGGGTGGGTCCACGGATCACCCCACGATCTTACCTTCCTTGCGTTTTTTCCCATTTGGAGAGCACTGATGGTATGGTGCAAGGGGTGGGCCTACTCAGTGGTCCAATTTCGGTGTGACAATGCGGCAGTGGTGAACATTGTCAACACCCAGACATGCAAATCCCCCAAGGTCATGACATTAGTCCATCTATTCTTTTGAGAAGCCTACGCCTAAATGTGCTGTTCTAGGCCAGACATGTTATGGGTATTTATAATAACATTCTGCCCTCTCCACCACCGCAGATCACCTGGTTCTGTGCCGTACTCTGGAAGCAGAGGAATTCCACTCGCCACTTTTGGCTGAGGGTTGGACGTTTGGCGAGGAGAGGGGAACCGGACATGTCGTTGGCACCTCGCACGCGTAAGGCGTATCACTCTGCATTCAGGCGTCGTGTTTGGGAGGGGTGGACACGGGAACATGTCCGCCGCCCTTACGTGCGTCACCCCTGTTCCCAGAGTTTCTACCCACCTTGCACGAGGCTGGCATTGCTTATGTTCAGATAGGTGTGAGGTGGCTCTTGGCCACGCAGCTACCACGGTAGCCTTATTGGAGCGCTCCGTATCAGTGAGTGGGTGCCAGAGTTGGTGCCACCGGTGTAAGGCGGATGTGTCTCATAGGGCACTGGAACTCGAAGATGTCTCTTTCACACATGAGTGGGCTCGAGTGGGGATGCGGTCCTCACGGGTTATTCAGCACAGTGCAGGCAGTGGTGTATACTGCTGCGAAGTTTTTGAGACATCTGTCAGGTTGGTGCCCTACCTGAATTTTCGACAGTGCCTGCTGCGCGCCCCAGCCTGTTTTCTGCCACCGGGATGGGTCTACCCTTACCTTAGTACGGTCCCTGAGGGTGACCGGTGCCGCATTTCGCGGTTTGGTGCCCGTTTTGGCACAATTTCCTTAAGATAGGCGTCGCGTTGATCGCGGCTACGTTTGGGGTACTCGGATGTGGATATGCGTCTACGCGCAATTTCAGACAGGTATGTCCCCTCACTGTACGAGTACCTAGTTATGTCCTTCACCTTTTTCTCCTCTTTTACAGATCCTAGGGGTCTCAGCACACCGGTGGCAGGGGGCTGGTGGGCCGCAGCTATGTACACTGGGCAGCAGTATATGCTGCAGCGACAGAGAGTGGACCCCGGCTGGGCTGTGTGCATCCGCACGTATGCTATGGTATGGTATGCGCAGCACATGGGGGCGGGAACTGTGGCCATTCCTGCTGTCTGACAGGGATGCTGGACCGCCCAATGTTTTACAGGCGCCTCGGCGGCAGCGGTCTTATACGGATCACTGCTGTTATTAAACTGTCGAGGGGCTGTGACCTGGCATTTTGTATCACGTATGGCTTACATACGGTCGCTATGGTCTGACATCGTGCTGAGACACCAATTTAGGGAGATGCGGATCTCACTTGTTCGGACTGTTCCGGCAGTCACTGGACGGGGCTGTGGCTACGTCCCGTTCTGAGCATGGCTGTGAGACGGCCATTGGAGTCCGGATGATAGGCTTACAAAAATTTTTGATGGTAGGCAGGAGAAGGGGTCCACCTGTCGGTCAGAGGTATGTACCTCGTTCTGGGTGCAATGCAAGCAGGCCTGGCGACCAAGCTGACGGTCTGGGGGGGGCGGTGAGTCTTTATTGAAGCCTCCCCGTGTGGCGGGCAGCACTGATAAGGTAAATATTTATGACCCACAGGTATCAGGCAGGTTCGCAATTGACTGGCCAACACTAGATAGGCACAAGTTGGTTAACGTTGTCCGGTCAACGACAAACCAGGCAATGGGGTGATGGCACGAGCTAGGCAGCATGCATCACCCCGTTATTTTACGGATACGCGTCAGAGGGTGGGGTCAGTAGTTAGTTTATTGACTACGGTCAACAATTTGTTTGTTGCCAACAAACAAATTGATACAAATGGATACATTGTAACCAATTGCCGTTGGCAATTTTGGGAGGTACCTTACCAGTGTTACTGCGGCCTGCTTGCCTTAAGAATTATAATTGGTTGAGTACCAATCGAAATTTATAATTCGGACTAGGGCATGAATCAATAAATGTGGCCCAATGCCGTTATCCACTTTCACAAGTGTCTGAGTCCTTTTTTGGGGGGTGCGCCTGCAATGCAAGCGCGGCGCCAAAATGGCCACCGCGCTCTTTGCGGGCCCCCCCACCGGACTTGGACATCCAGGTAGTTAGGGGGCGTGGCCAGCACCCTTTAAAAGGGGTGGCCACGAGGCAGCCGAGCTGCCATTTTGCGAAAGCAACGGAGAGGAGAAGTTTTTCCCTCCACCCCCTCCCTAGTTAACAGTGTGATATTTTGGTCGCTTCGGGGCTGGGTGGGAATTTTTGGCTGGAACCTACAATTGGCTTTTGGGTTCTGGCTTTTTTGCCCATCCCACACTGTTGCTATGGTTTGATACAGGGGTTTATTGCTGTTGACTTTGGTCACATGGGCGGGTAGCACTGGTAAGGTAAATATTTATGACCCACAGGTATCCGGCAGGTTCGCAATTGACTGGCCAACACTAGATAGGCACAAGTTGCTTAACGTTGTCCGGTCAACGACGAACCAGGCAATGGGGTGATGGCACAAGCTAGGCATCATGCATCACCCCATTATTTTACGGATACGCGTCAGAGTGTGGGGTCAGTAGTTAGTTTATTGACTATGGTCAACAATTTGTTTGTTGCCAACAAACAAATTGATACAAATGGATACATTGTAACCAAATGCCGTTGGCAATTTTGGGAGGTACCTTACCAGTGTTACTGCGGCCTGCTTGCCTTAAGAATTATAATTGGTTGAGTACCAATCGAAATTTATAATTCGGACTAGGGCATGAATCAATACATGTGGCCCAATGCCGTTATCCACTTTCACCAGTGTCTGAGTCCTTTTTTGGGGGGTGCGCCTGCAATACAAAAGGGCCACTATTTCCTGCTTAATATTCTCAGATAGAGAATTGTGGAATCTATACCTATAAAATGGTGCATTAACCTTTGGAATGTGACAAAGGATGTTGCACCAGGCCCCACTAGCCACGTCCGAGCCTCTGTGCACTCGCCCGAACAGGGTTCGCAGGTAACTGTCGGGTTGAAATTTTCAGCCGGGGGGCAGGAGCCCCCCAGATGCAAACAAAAGAACAGAACTTCAATCCCCAACATTCCTTGCGCCGCACCGCACCAGAGCCAATCAGGCTGAACGGCGCGGCAAAAGGAACATTCAGAAACCTGCCGTGGCCAATCAAAAAAAAAGCCGCAGGGAAAAAACTGCTGCAGTAACCAAACACGCACAGCCAAAACTACAAGCCCCAGCGTCCTGCATGCCATTAGCGCGCAGAACATTGAGGCAGCCGGCACGTGAAAAATAAAAGTAAAAAAAAAAACCCTGCTGCCACTGCCCTTCCTCCCCACGGGCCAGCCAGCATGGCCCGCGGAAAAGAAAGGCTCCTCCCACCATTGCCCTTCCTTCCTTCCCATGGGCCAGTCAGCATGGCCTGTGGAAAAGAAAGCCCCCCCCGCCACCGCTGCCCTTCCTTCCCACCGGCCAGCCAGCATGGCCTGTGGGAAAGAAAGGCCCCCCGCCATTGCCTTTCCTTCCTTCCCATGGGCCAGTCAGCGTGGCCCGTGGAAAAGAAAGCCCTCCCCGCCACCGCTGCCCTTTCTTCCCACGGGCCAGCCAGCATGGCCCACGGGAAAGAAAGCCCCCCCGCCGCCATTGCCCTTCCTTCCTTCCCACGGGCCAGTCAGCATTCCCCGTGGAAAAGAAAGCCCCCCCCACCGCTGCCCTTCCTTCCCATGGGCCAGCCATCATGGCCCGTGGGAAAGAAAGGGCCCCCTGCTGCCGCTGCCCTTCCTTCCCACAGGCCAGCCATCATGGCCCATGGGAAAGAAAGCCCCCCCCGCCGACATTGCCCTTCCTTCCCACGGGCCAGCCAGCATGGCCCACGGAAAAGAAACCCCCCCCCCAAAAAAGTTAACACAAAAACACAAACCAAATACAGTCAAAAACACTCAAAAACACAAATCAAAAATACAAAAAGTAAACACAAAAACATCCAAAAAGTAACCAAAAAAATCACAAAGACACCCCCCAAAACCCAACACACACACCCCAAAAAAAAACACAAACAAACCAGAGAGCTTACCAGGAGACGTCTTAACTGCATGATGACCGGAACTCAACTGAGAAAATAAAGAAAATACTTACCGGAAGCGACACCCAGAGGACAGTAGAGAACAATTGTAGAGAGGAAGAAAAGCTCACCATCCCCACCCAGAGGTGAAACTAATAAGATTAATTCCCAAATTAATCAAAAAAGTTATCAAAACATTCAAAAATATTCAAAATAATCACAAAAATACCAAAAAATATAGAAATCACTTTTCACTTAAAAAACCAAAAAACCAAAACAAAAAATAAAAAATGCGTAAAAATAAAGATTTAAAAAATCAAAATTAAATTTTAAATTAAATAAATTAATTTACATTAAATAAATTAAAATTAAATTTGCATAAACATAAAACAAAAACCTTCAAAAACCAATTTAAAGAGCCCGGTACTGAGGAAGCCAGCACGCAAAAAATAAAAATAAAACACACACTGGGAGCGCAAGTCCGCCGCAGGCGGACGCAGCGCCTCGAAGCCACAAAATCACAAAACCTTTCAACACCATTTAAAACAGCCCAGCACCATTGGTTCAAGAAAAAAAAATTAAACCCTTTACTATCCAACACAATTTTACAAAGCCCGGCACCGCTGGGCAAAATATGGTAGTATAACAATAAATGACAAATTAACATCAGAAATAAGAAATTGGAGTTTAAAGAAATAAGGGGAGAATTTTTGGACTACACACTGGTAAAAGGAAAAGGAGTGAAACCCAGTCAAGAATTTATTTCATTTTGGAAAGAAGGATACAGTACAAATTAAAGAAGTACAGTATATATATTGTCCAGCTGGGTGAAAGAAGCACACTGTAATAGTGTATATTGTAGTAGTTGTGGTTTTGCTGTTTTATTGTTAACCAGCATATTTTGCCAGGCGGTGCCAGGCTTTTTAAAATTGTGTTGGATAGTAAAGGGTTTCATTTTTTTTCTTGAACCAATGGTGCTGGGCTGTTTTAAATGGTGTTGTAAGGTTTTGTGATTTTGTGGCTTCGAGGCGCTGCATCCGCCTGTGGCGGACTTGCGCTCCCAGTGTTTTTTGTTTTTGTTTTTGCATGCTGGGCTCTTTATATTGGTTTTTGAAGGTTTTTGTTTTATGTTTATGCAAATGTTGTTTTAATTAATTTAATTTAATTTAGTTTAAAATTTAATTTTGGTTTTTAAAATCTTTATTTTTACGCATTTTTTGTTTTGGTTTTTTGAGTGAAAAGTGATTTCTGGTGTTTTTTGGTATTTTTTGAGATTAGTGTGATTATTTTTGAATGTTTTTATAACTTATTTGATTAATTTTGGAATTAATCTTATTAGTTTCAATATTTTTGAATGTTTTTTCTCTTTTGGCCTCTGGGTGGGGGTGGTGAGCTTTTTTCCCTCTCTATAATTGTTCTCTTCTGTCCTCTGGGTGTCGCTTCCGGTAAGTTTTTTCTTTATTTTCTCATTTGAGTTCCGGTCCTCATGGATAGAAGACGTCTTTTGGTAAGCTCTCTGGGGGTTTTTTTTGGGTGGTGGTGGTTTGGATTTTGGGGGGGGGGGGTTTCTGTGTTTTTTTCTTGTTTGTTTTTGGCTGTTTTTGTGTTTCCTTTTTGGATTTTTGAGTGTTTTCGATTGTTTTTGGTTTGTGTTTTTGTGTTTATTTTTTCAGGGGGGGGTGGCTTTCTTTCCTGCGGGCCATGCTGGCTGGCCCATGGGAAGGAAGGGCATTGGCGGGGGGGCCTTTCTTTCCCACGGGCCATTCTGGCTGGCCCGTGGGACGGAAGGGCAATGGCGGGGGGCTTTCTTTCCCACAGGCCATGCTGGCTGGCCCGTGGGAAGGAAGGGCAATGGCGGGGGGCTTTCTTTCCCACGGGCCATGCTGGCTGGCCCGTGGGAAGGAAGGGCAATGGCGGGGGTGTGCTTTCTTTGCTTTCTTCTCCACGGGCCATGCTGGCTGCCCCGTGGGGAAGAAGAGCAGCAGCGGCGGGGGGTTCCTTTTTTCCCCCCGCGGGCCATGCTGGCTGGCCCATGGGGAAGAAGGGCAGCGGCAGCGGGGTTTTTTACTTTTATTTTTCTTGCGCTGGCTAGCCCATCGAAAGGAAGGGCAGCGGCAGCAGGCGTTTTTTTTTACTTTTATTTTTCGTGTGCAGGCCGCCTCAGCGTTCGGCGCGCTAATGGCATACAGGACGCTGGGGCTTGTAGTTTTGCCTGCACGTGTTTGCTTACTGTAGCGGTTTTTTCCTGCAGCTTTTTTGGGATTGGCCGCAGCGTGTTTCTGAATGTTCCTTTTGCTGCACCGCTCAGCCTGATTGGCTCTGGCATGGCGCAGTGCAAGCAATGTTGGGAATTGAAGTTCCCTTTTTTTGTTTGCAACTGGGGGGCTCCTGCCCCCGGGTTGAAAATTTCAACCCAACAGTTACCTGCGAACTGGGTTCGGGCGAGTGAACGGAGGCCCATTATGGGCTAGTGGGGCCTGGGTGCCACATCCTTTGTCACATTCCAATGGTTAACGCACAATTTTATAGGTATAGATTGTAATGTGTAGTTGTTGTTATTTTTTTTAAAAAAATTAGAAAACCTTTGGTACCCAAACTTAGGGGCATGGGTATTCTTGGACTACACCATATGAAGCCTTCACCATACGGGGCCCTAAGGATGAGAACCCCATTGATCTAGGGGCCGTGTGGTTGCCTATCCCTGCTATGCAATATCATAAAAGCACAAGAATAGACTTGATGGATTTAGGCTCAAGGCCTACCTTGTTCTATAACCTTTTCTACAGTAGACACCCAAATGATTTAGAGGTCATAGTCCTCTCCAATCATTGTTCCTAGAAACTTTTTCAGAGGCATAACACCTCTAAAGATGAAACCAGTATATGGTTACTACTAGACATTTACAACCTCATCTACCATCCATATAGCTAAAGCTTTTTGAAAACCTTCTAAATTTTTGCCAATCATACTTATATACTATGTATACAAGAAAGTATCTTCATTAGTCTCCCACCATTCACCTTCATTCTAACATTATGAAGAGAAAAAACCTCTACCATACCAGAAAAATCAGAAGATGCAATCAAGTCCCCTTTGGTTCTTTATTTGGTCTTTATTTGTATATGACACAACAACAAACACTTTCTTGAGAATTGATAGATGTACTAGAGATCAGAAGTTAAATCTACTATTCCACCTGCCCTTCTATATAAGTAAATCCTTTTTAAATGCATACTGAATAGATGTGTATATAATTTATCATATAAAACACTAGGTTTCAGAACTGAAGTATTGTAAAATTTAGTTAAAGAATAAATGTATTGTTTGACACAGTACACAAGGCTGTGTGGCAAAACGTAGAGAAATGATAACATGACACCCTTCTAAGTGTGAGAGCCAGGGAAGAAAGGGAGGGATTCAAAGAATAGCTCTTTTTCACTTCAAGGCTACATGTGTTTACAAGTCCTACTCAATAGGCAATCAAGGAAATGTCAAGAAATACACCACAGAAGAACAAGTTCATTCTATCAGTAAAAATGTACAAGCTTTTTTTTTACATTGTCAAATATAGCTTTTCTCCTTGTTCTGAAATCAAGATGTATTTTATTCACATACAATGTCACCCAACTGCAAAGTTAATTCATATAGCAGCTGTATTTGCACACATGTCATAATCCCATAAAAAAATCTGTAATTATGCCAAACAGAACTGACTATACTGTTAGGCAATGAGGTAGTTGACTCAGTTGGCAAATTAGATGTGTGGTTGCCAGCTCAGCGAGGTCAAGACATGAGATTTGGGAAGGAGGTTTATAAAGTCATATGGGTAAGGCTTGTGATGGCATAAGGTGGAGCAGCCATGGGTTGGCATGGTGGTTGGAACTGCTTCTGGGCCAACCATTTATTAAATTGGCACAAGGAGAACCTGGATAAGCAGGCCTAGACTCTAGGTCAAATCTAGGCAACTAGATGGTATGGTAACCAGCAATCAATGGCAATTAGATTAGATTAGAAGTTTATTTATACCCCGCCCTCCTGGTACGAGCACCACTCAGGGTGGCTTACAGCATAGCAAAAAATCTAACAATATGTAATACTCCCTATTCAATAAATACAAAAGAATACCAGTAAAACAATAAAAAACAGTATACACAATAGAGCAAATATACACGTAGCAAATAGTCATAGAACAATAAAGTACAAAATGTCAACAAAATATCAACATAATAATGCACAATAAATATGATTAATACCAAAAGTCAATCGCAAAATTCTTCCTGCTCGGCATTTCCAATGGAGCCAATGTTCAATGTCCGACCAGTGGCTCCAGTGCCTATTCCACTCCCCACCCAGACGGGGCCAAGGAGAATGGTTGAGGTTCAGAAGACTTCATCCAAATGTAGCAGTTGTTAGGGTCAGATCTCACAGAAAATATGTATGTACTGTACTGTGTGCCATCAAGTCTATGTTAACCCTTTCAAAGATTTTCTAGATCCAGAATACGCAGAAGTGGTTTAGCATTTCCTTTTTCTGGAGGTGTCCTGGATTGTGCATTTGACCCATAACAATAGAGGCTGACTCTTCTCATGAGAGGCAGAATGAGTGACACTGGTCAGAAATTTTTGGGTTATCTGGGTCTTTGCTAGATTTCATTAAAGTAACACTTTAGCTTGTCTCCACAATTTAAGAATCTTAAGCTCATCTAAGCAATTGTTAATTAATTGTAGAGCCATTCCAAAGTGCAATGACCAAACTGCTTTGCAGGCGCACCCCCCCAATAACGGACACAGACAACATTGAAAGTGGATAACAGCACCGGGCCACATTTATTGATTCAATGCCCTAGTCCGAATTATAAATTTGTATTGGTAAAACGACCAATCATAATTCATAAGGCAAGCAGGCCGAAGTAACACTGGTAAGGTACCACCCCAAAATTGCCAACAGCAATTGGTTACAATGTATCAATTTGTATCAATTTGTTTGTTAACAACAAACAAATTGTTGACCGTAGTCAATAACTAACTCATGACCCCACCCTCTGACGCGTATCCGTGAAATCACAGGGGTGATGCATGCTGGTTAGCAATCGTCATCACCCCATCGCCTGGTTCGTCGTTGACCGGACAACGTTTAACTAATTTATTCCTGTCTAGTGTTGTCCAGTCAATTGCGAACCTGCCGGATACTTGTGGGTCATACTGTTTACCTTACCAGTGCTACCCGCCAATGTGACCAAAGTCAACGTTATGAACACAGAAGACCCCTATATCAAACCATAGCAACAGTGTGGGATGGGCAAAAAAGCCAGGACCCGGAAGCCAATATGGGTCCCAGCCAAAAATTCCCACCCGGCCCCGAAGCGACCAAAATATCACACTGTTAACTAGGGAGGGGGTGGAGGGGAAAAGACTTCTCCGCTCCGTCGCTGAGGTAAAATGGCAGCTCGGCTGCCTCGTGGCCATCCCTTTTATAAGGGAGCTGGCCACGCCCCTAACTACCCGGATTCTCTGTCCTGTGGGGGGGGGCCCGCAAAGGGCGCGGCGGCCATTTTGGCGCCGCGCTTGCATTGCAGGCGCACCCCCCCAATAACGGACACAGACAACATTGAAAGTGGATAACAGCACCGGGCCACATTTATTGATTCAATGCCCTAGTCCGAATTATAAATTTGTATTGGTAAAACGACCAATCATAATTCATAAGGCAAGCAGGCCGAAGTAACACTGGTAAGGTACCACCCCAAAATTGCCAACGGCAATTGGTTACAATGTATCAATTTGTATCAATTTGTTTGTTAACAACAAACAAATTGTTGACCGTAGTCAATAACTAACTCATGACCCCACCCTCTGACGCGTATCCGTGAAATCACAGGGGTGATGCATGCTGGTTAGCAATCGTCATCACCCCATCGCCTGGTTCGTCGTTGACCGGACAAACGTTTAACTAATTTATTCCTGTCTAGTGTTGTCCAGTCAATTGCGAACCTGCCGGATACTTGTGGGTCATACTGTTTACCTTACCAGTGCTACCCGCCACACGGAGGGGCTTCAAAGAAGACCTGACGCCCCCCCCCCCCCAGACCGTCAGCTCGGTCAACAGGCCTGCTCGCCAATCACCCAACAGGAGGTCCATACCTCCTCGCGACAGATGGACCCCATCCCCTGCGTACAAGTCATAATTTTGCAGGCTAATATCGGGGTGATGACTGACCCGTCCCCAAGCCCTGTCGGCAAGAAACCGCGCCACCGCCCTATTGACCGTGCGCCTAGCACGGTCAAGGGCCATGAGGTTAACGCCCCCTCTGTAAGAATGGCGCGGAACAATGTCCGACCACACCAGGGTTGTGGCAGGCCAGACATAATGCAAGTAGGCGAGTTCCTCGCAAATCGCATGCTTGAGCGATAAGCCGGTGACCTGGCCCAAATCATTGCCCCCCAGGTGGATAATGAGAATGTCAGGCGGGTCAGCACCCAGGCCAGAAAAAAGGAAAGGCCGCAGCTCCCGCCATAACATCCCAGGCTTACCATGCCATGTGAGACTGGCGTGTTCACCCAGTCCCAGTCGGGGTCCCCACTCTGTCGCCGCAGCGTAACGCGCTGGCCTGTGCACATAGCTGTGGCCCACCAGCCATACTGTCACCGGTGTAATACGACACCCAGGGTCTGCAAGAAAATTGAGAAAAAGGCGGTAAGGTGACTGGATTGGTACTCATGGCGGGAGTGGGCGCACATAAAACTGAAAACATTGCGAGCCCCACCTCCCCATGCTGCGTATGTCAGCCCCAGAGTACCCAAAAGCAGCTGCTGTAGAGGCTGCACCAATACGGAACGAATGTGTGCCATAACGGGCACCTGATAGGCCCACCCTGGTGAGGGCTCTGGCTGTCACCTTCCAAAACTGAAATTTAGTAAGGGGAGACCCATCTTGGTGACAGAAAAACGGGCCGTGGTGCATGCCACGCAGTGCCAGGAATTCCTGTAGGGCACCAACCGTACAGATGTCTGCCAAAGAACACCGTAGCAGTCTTACACCACTGCCTACGCCATGCTGATCTGTTTTAGAGGAGCGTATCCTCAACTGGGCCCAGTCTTTGGCTACATAGACATCTTCGAGTTCCAGTGCCCTACCACTTGCATCCGCCTTAGACAGCATCACGAGTTCGCTGACGCGGAGCGCTCCAAAAAATGCCACCGTTGTGGCTGCATGGAAAAGGGCTGCCTCATAATGATCAAAACAGAGGCCTGGCCAGCCCCGGGCCAACTGGGTAAGAACCCCTGGGGAAATAGGGTGCCGGTCGTCCGGGCAAAGCCCGCGCTCGTGCACCCACCCCTCCAAAACATGTCTCACACGGAAGTCAGAGGTGGTATCCACATGACCTCCCACTTTGGCCATAAAAGCCAACGCCGAGAGCTTGGATGCTATGGTGCGAGGTGCGAGGCCCTGTGCATGCAGGTGAACCATGAACCGCAGAACATGGTCCACCGGGATAGGCCAGGTCTCTGGCAGGTGACATTGAGCTGAAAATGCCCTGTAAGAATTGAATGCTTGTTGGTATGCCTTACGCGTGCGTGGCGCTAGTGACAGGCCAATCGCCCGGTTCACCTCTCCTTGCCAATAGTCCAGATCTCGTCCGGGAGTGGCGAGGGAAATTCCTCCGCATCCGGGGCCAAGGCGCGGAACCGGGAGATCTGCAGGCGGGACAAAGCGTCAGCAATATCATTATTAATCCCAGGGACATGCCTGGCCCTGAACAAGACGTTGAGGCGCAGGCAGCGCAGCACAAAATGGCGCACTAGTTCCATAACCCTGGGCGATTTGGAAGTCTGTGCATTAACGATGTGGACAACAGCAGCATTGTCGCACCAGAAATGCACCACCGAATTAGCCCACTGTTCGCCCCATAGCATCAAAGCCCCCAGAATAGGGAAAAATTCCAGGTATGTGAGATCCCGCAGGCGACCTGTGCCTGCCCATGCCGGTGGCCACCCACCATAGGCCCACTTCCCATTGAAGTACATCCCATAACCCAGGGATCCTGAGGCATCAGACTGGATCTGGAAATTGGGGGATGCCAGGAGGTCAGACCTCCAAAATGAGACCCCATTGAACTCCCTCAGGAATTGCAACCAGACAAACATGTCTGCCCTGATACCCCGGGTAAGCCTAACTCTGTGGTGGGGCCTGGATAACCCTGCCATGGCGTCGCATAAGCGCCGGGCAAAAGCCCTGCCCGGTACGACCACCCTGCAGGCAAAATTGAGGTGACCATGTAGCACCTGCAGTTCCCTCAGGGATGCCTTACGCTTGGCCAGCAATTCCGAGATAAGGGTCACTATCCTGGACACCTTATCACCCGGCAACCTAGAAGCCTGCACTACTGTGTCAATCTCAACCCCCAGGAATACTAGCTTGGTAGATGGGCCCTCGGTCTTTTCGGGCGCTAAAGGGACACCAAGTTCCTCCATTAGCGTCTGAAATGTGTTGAGGAGACGTGTGCACGTGTCCCAGCCCCGTTCACCCCCGAATAAAAAATCATCCAGGTAATGGGCTACAGACCGGGACCCTGACCTGCGGACGAAAGCCCACTCTAGGAAGGTACTAAAACGCTCGAATGCCGAGCATGATATGGAGCAGCCAAAAGGCATGGCCTTATCCAAATAATATTCACCCTTAAATTTAAAACCCAGCAACTCAAAGTCGCCCGGATGCACTGGCAAGAGGCGAAAAGCCGACTTAATGTCACACTTGGCCAGCAAGGCACCCGGGCCACACGAGCGTACCATGCGCAATGCATGGTCAAACGATGTATACCTGACTGAACAGAGGTCATCAGGAATAGCATCATTGACCGATCGGCCGGCTGGGTAGGACAAATGATGAATAAGGCGAAACTCGCCTAGGGACTTTTTGGGGACCAAGCCCAGTGGCGACACCTTAAAATTGGGAAACGGGGGTGCAGGGAAAGGTCCAGCGACCCTGCCCGCATCTAACTCTTTCTTAATGCTGGCCGCAGCCACATCCTCCCTCCCTCTGAGGGATAACAGGTTGGGGGCATCCTGAGGGGACCTATCACCCATGAAAGGAATACGGAATCCCTGCTTAAAACCCTGAAGGAGATACTCCCCATCTTCCCCCTTCGGGTACGATGCGAGCCAACGCTCCAGCATGTCCACATTAATTGGGGAGGGGGCCTTTTGGAGAACCAGCTCCATCCGAGGCAGTCTTGCCAGCCAACTGTCCACCCCTCCCTCTGCCTCGTGCCCCCCCAGGTCTGGGACAGGCAGAGGCTGCGTGGGGGCCCGAACATGTGGGACACTCATGCTTATACCTGCAATTCTTTCTATTGCAGGAACCATTGGACGAGAAAGTCCAGCACAGCAGGCGGGCTGGAACCCCCTGCCCCGCCGCCTGGCGGGTAACCTGCGCTGGAGCCGCTCGCTGGACCGCATGTCCGCAATGGTATCTATCTCCCGGGGCAGGGCGTGTAGGCGTCATATACAAGAGCCAAAGCCTCTGGCACGGCTCATCCCATCTCATCTCGGGGTGGAGGGGAATCCTCATACGGAATTCCTCATCATACGCTAGCCAAGAGGGGCCCGGGAAATCAACCATTGCCCTGTATATATTGTCCAAATATTGGACCATGGGAATAGCTAAATCCGGCCGCGCCCTCAAATACACCGCCATGTATATTAAATAAGCGGGGAGCCAATTGGCCCAGGTACGCGGCGGCTTACGGCGGCGTGCCTGCTCCTCGTCCTTCTCATCCTGTCCCTCCCTTTCCTCCTTGGTGGGCTCTCTGTTCAGGAGTGAGAAGATATCTACGTATTCCCCCCGCCATATCTTTTCTCTGGTAGTCTGTGCCAAGTGATCACCTAGTGGCAAGGAATACCCCGCCGTCGGCAAAGCCGAAAAAGGCACAGCCGGCCTAGGAAAAGGGGCCTGAGCTAAACCAGCCACCCCCAGCACATTCCCCGGAGTGTAAGAACAAGTACCCACCCCAGTACCCAAGGTGGCAGTCGTCGTCGCCGGGTGGGTTGCCGATAGCGTGGCCCCCGCACCACCCGCGCGAGGCCAAGGCCATTGAAAGACCCCCCCATATTGGGGATGTGTGTGGATGTACTCGCTTGCACCGTATACTCACATGCCGCACCCCCGCGGGCCGCCCCCACCGGGGGTTCCGGCCCACTGGGGGCGTCGGAGCTCACGACCGACGTAGAGCTCATCACCGGGGCTTGACCCGCACCTGGCTGCTGGCTGGGGAGCTGCGAGGCAGTGGCCGGAACCGCGCCACGCGCCTGCAGCAGCTCGACCCTCCCTGCCGGCTGTTGTCCTCCTGCCGACATCGCCTCAAAAGGGACCCCGAAGGGAGCGCCCGCCTGACTGGCCCGAGCCAACGACGCTTCCAGGGCCGCGATGCGGGCCAATAAGGTGTCCACGTTGACCAGGGGCAACGGGCCGGCCGGCCCGCCTGGTCCAGGCGCGGGTGCAGGTCCCTGCACCCCAGGACCCGAATATGGCCATTGGCCAGCACCGAAGCCCGGCAGGGTCGGTGGAGAAACCTGCCAAGGCAGGGAGCCGCACCACCCCCCGAGGCTGGAGGGCCCCGGGGGAGGCTGCGACCCAAGATGAGTAGGCCCAACAGGGTGGGCAGATGGAGGAGCGGTGTCCACCGCTCGCGGGCCGCGGGCCGGAACGCCTTCCGCGCCCGCACTCTGATCGGGCCAAGGAGCAATAGACCCCATTCCGCTGGCCCCGGTAGGGGCCGGCAAAGGCGGCTGTTGAGGAGGCGGCACCGCGGTCCTCCGACCTGGGTTGCGCCTCCTAACAGCGCGAGCTGCACTAGAAGCTGCCTTCTTCTTCGAAGGCATCTCCACCGAAGCAAGAAGGGAAGCCAGCAAGGCAGAACTGCTACCAAAAAGGCTTCCCGGTAGGCTAAAGCGCGACGGAGACACAGGGGAAAAGACTTCTCCGCTCCGTCGCTGAGGTAAAATGGCAGCTCGGCTGCCTCGTGGCCATCCCTTTTATAAGGGAGCTGGCCACGCCCCTAACTACCCGGATTCTCTGTCCTGTGGGGGGGGGCCCGCAAAGGGCGCGGCGGCCATTTTGGCGCCGCGCTTGCATTATCTACTCTGAACTTATGTCATTGATACCTGCTACTTTATTCTATTTCATGCTCTTTATAGTTTCCTCCAATTCAAATACCACAAAGGATGTATTAAGTAATGCCCCTCTTGTTCTCCTAGTAGGATGGCTTGCTTCTATACCTTATTATAATACTCTATATTATATAATTTTTACAAGCAAATTGTTTTATCTTGAAATGTGTTAAACAAGAAGAGAATGCTGGGGTGTACAGATTGTTGTAATGTATTTTTCTTGCAGTTATGGAGTTAACACACATTATAATATTTCTCAATGATTTAGTACAGTGATGGCGAGCCTTTTAGAGACCTAGTACCCAAGGAGGAAGAGGAGGTATGCAGGCAGGCAACATGTGTGCCCACACAACCATGTGATATTGCCAGCATGCCTCTTGCGATGTCACGTTGGTGCATGTGCATGCATGCCACTTGAGGCAGGCTGGTGATGTCATGTGGGTGCATGTGCATGCCCCCGCATGGGTATGCACAACACACACACAGGTTTGCATACCCTCCCCCCATGGGTACACATGCCGTCCCCCCATGGGTGCACCTCCTCTGCCTCCTAGGAGGGGTGAGAAAGGTGGGGGATGTCTGGTCTGCTTATAACTGCAGACTCTAGACAGTGTTAATTCCAGATCATCATCATTACACCAACATACTGATGTTGTCATGCAGCATGTAGCAGTGAGGCAGTCCGCTTCTCTAGAAGCCAACAACAAAAACATCATGGATTTTTCTCCATAGCTTTAATTTGGCATTTAGAATAATTTCTGTGTGTGCTTAAGGTTTAAGATTACTTAAAATTATTTTTATTTTTATTATAAAATAAAGCAAAGCAATCACACTTAAATACTGTCCCATAGCACTTAGTGGTTCACAAGTTAATTAGTATTTTGCCTCCAACATGCTTGGTACTCGTTTTACCGACCTTGGAAGGATGGAAGGCTGAGTCAACCTTGAGCCCTGGTCAGGATTGAATTTACAACTTTATGAATTTTTATTTTTAAAAATTTAGATATTTTAAGAGATATATTCTCTGCTTTCTCAATATGCCTCTATAAGCTCTAAACTAGGGCACATAGAAAGAGCCTCCTTGAATATTGTGAATACAGGTGGGCAATATTGATGGCTAATCTTTCTAATACCAGATCAAACCAAAGGAACTGAAAGATGAATCCACCAGAAAGATCTTTGTCAAGACCAATTGTAACAATTATCTCAATAAATATTGAGTAACTTTCTAGTAATTAGAGTGCCCCACTAGAGAACATGTGCAGGAAATAAAAATACAAATGTGACATACTTCAGCTCCAGAAAACACATTAGTGGACAGCAAGATACAGACCTAAAGTGGCTGGAATGAAAATAGTGATTGAAAGACCACATGATCAGTATGGGAGTGATTTTTTTTGTTAGACCTAGCCTCAATATAATATCAGCTGTACTGACAGAAACAAATAACATTGAAATTCTCATCATCAAAACCCCACAATTCTCTGTTACATGTGACTATAAGTTACCAGAAGCAAATATTTGTTTTAATGAACCTGACAATTTTATTTATGACCAAATAAATTTTGTTATTGGAGATTTTAATTGTCACAATGAAGCTTGGATATATAACAAACCCAATGAAGATGGTGCACAACTTGTATCTTGGACAGACACCAAAGACCTCCAACTTGTCCATGACCCAAAACAGCCCACATCCTTTAACAGTGGTAGATTGAGGAGGGAATATAATCTGAACAACATCTTCATTAGCAAGAAGCTAGCACAGTGTATGAAAGTTGTTAATGATCTGATCCCTCACACTCAACACAGACCCATTGTTTACAAAGTAAATGCTGCAGTGAAACCCCAGGAGGTAGCTTTTGCAGACATTTTAACCTTAAGAAGGCTAAATGGGTGAATTTTCGAGAGTAGTTGGATAAAAGTGTGGAAAAGATCCCTTTGTACCCAAATAAATGTCATGAATTTGTCAATCTGGTGAAAGTAATATTAAGGAAAAATATTCCAAGAAGATGCTATACACATTACATCCAGGGCCTGACTGACAACATCAAACCTCTGTTGCGTAGGTATCAGGCACTTGACAAACAGGATGCTTTTCAGGAAGATACTGTTGAAGCTGAGGAAAAATCGATGGAGGCTCTATCTGACAACTGGAAATCACGATGGTGTACATAATTTGATAACCTGGATGTGATGCATAACAGTAGATGAATCATGTAGGTGGAGATTTAACCCAGCCGTAGATTTAACCCAACCACAGCAAAACTATACAGACCAAACAGCAACTCAGTTGTGAATGAATGGAAAACGTAAGGCAAAAAGGTACGGGAACAAGTCATCTGACCAGAAGGAAAAGAGTGGGTTTTACTTAATAGCTCTTTTGTGACATCTGAAATGGAGGAAGTGATAAATAGTATGAAACCAAATGAAGTAGCAGGTATCAATGGCATAAGAACAGAGCAGATCGTCATCTGCAACTTGTATCCAACAATACTTTTCCTGAAACAGGAAAAATGCCATTGACATGAATTTGTTTAAGGTGAATCCCAGCTTGCCATGAAGTGACACACACACACTATGGTCACAGAGCCATCTCCTGTGGCACAAATGAAATGAGACATGCAGTATTTAACACTGGGACTACAATGGACTGCCACAGCCTTGAGGATATTATCAGGAGACATCTAGCATGTCCTCCTCCCACCTCTGTGACCACTCATTTAACAATTGGGCCCAATATAATGGCTTCGAGTTGGCATTTCCTCCACTAAAGAGGTCCATCACCCCACTTCAAGGGGCTCATCTACCCATAGCCATTGACCTCTTTAGGGAATCAGGTTATTTATCACTGCCTGACACTCGGCATTGAGTCACTGACTACACGGTCTACTCCATTACCATAGTGGGATGTCCGGCCAGACAGAGCAAATAAGGCAGTTTGATCCTCACACTTTGGAATGGCTCCTGAAATTAATGAACAACTGCATAGATTAACCTAGGGTTCCCAAAATGTGGAGACAGGCTGGATCTGTTGCTTTATTGAAAGCTAGCAAAGACCCAGATGACCTGAAAAGCTACTGACAAGTGTCATTTCTTTGCCACCTTTATAAGGCAATGGAACAGATAATTCACAATCATATTTTGCATTTATTGATTGGAAGGTATTGGAGGAACAAACAGGCTTCAGGCCAGGCAGGTCATTTTGTGGTCAAATTCTTAACCTTAACACACATTGAGGATGGCTTTGAAAGAATGCCAATCATGGAAACGGCTTTCATTGACCTAACTGCATTGTACAATACTGTCAATCATAGGATTCTGCTCCATAAAATAAATAATCTTACCAAAGATAACAAGCTTACTAGGGGCATTGGCAGTTTCCTTCAGAAGCGGAAACTCTATGTGTTGATGAATTGAATGAACAGCAGATGGAGACTGCAAAAGAATGGACTGCCCCAAGGAATTGTATTGTTTCCAATGCTGTAAATTTGTTAGTTACCTATCTATCTATCTTTAACTCTCTAGATCGAGATATCTATATCTAAACACACACACACACACACACACACACACACACACACACACACACACACACACACACACACACACACACACACACACACACACACTAAAGCTCCCATTTTGTGTGACTCTATCTTGGGAGAGTGGGCCAACCTGGCATGCATCACTGAGACTTGGCTGACACTGGAGGATGGGGTTACTCTGTCGGAGATATGTCCAGTTGGGTTTGGGGTGTGGCACCCGCCTAGAGATAATGGGAAGGGTGGCAGTATCACTATTGTACCTCGAGAATCACTGGGAGTTACCAGGGTCATCGCACCACAGGTACAGGGTTGTGAGCTGCTGTTTCTTTGGGTGGGCCCTAAGAGTCAGTGGGAAATCCTACTCCTATACTTGCCCCCTTGCAGGGTAGCTGATTCCCTGCCCGACCTGCTGGAGGTGGTTGCAGCACTGGCATTGGAGCTCCCGGGGCTTATGGTCCTGGGGGACTTCAATTTGCCGTCGCTGGAACCAGCTTCTGAGCTGGTTCGGGAGTTCATGGCTTCCATGGCAGCCATGGTCCTGACTCAAGTAATTGGGGGCCCCACCAGAAGCAGCAGTCACTCCCCTGATTTAGTTTTCCTGGCGGAGCAGTGGTTGAGTGATCTGAAATTACAGCACATAGAGATTACACCTGTGCCATGGTCAGATCACTATCTGGTCTCTCTGGATTTTCTGGGAGTGACGCCGATCCATAGGGAGGCTGGGCCAGTTAAATTGGTACGGCCCCAGCATCTAATGGTTTCTGAGGGATTTCAGATGGAGCTGGGGCCTTTTCCTCTGGAGAGGCTGCGCAATTTGACCGAGACCATGGTCACCCTCTGGGCAAAGGAGGTGACATCGGTCTTGGATACGATCACACCAGTGCGGCCTCTCCCTTTCCACAGGCTGCATAGGGCTCCCTGGTATATGGATGAGTTGAGGGAGCTGAAGCAGGTTAGGAGATGCCTGGAATGTCGTTGAGTGAAGACCAAGTGCGAGTGCAACCAAACACAAGTTAGAGCCGCTATTAGAGCCTACCTCATGGCGATGAGGATGGTGAAGTGTTAATATTTCACCACTCTTATTGCTTCTGCTGATAATCATCCAGCATCCATGTTCTGGGTCACTAGGTCCCTTCTGGGTAAGGAGGGGCCAGGGCCTGGGTGGCAGGGCTCTGCTGACAATTTCACCTACCACCTTGCAGAGAAAGTTGCTCGCATCCACTCGGGGTTTAATCCTGACATGGAAATTGATCACCTGGAGAGGGCTGGAGCAGAGTCTAGCCATGTTATTTGGTATCAGTTTGATCCTGTTGACCCTGATGAAGTGGACAGGCTTCTTGGAGCTGTGTGCCACCTGCTTATTTGATCACTGCCCTGCCTGGCTGGTTAGAGCAGCTAAGGCTACAATGGGCAGTTGGGTTGGTGCGATGGTGAGTGCCTCTCTGCAGGAGGGGGTGTTTCCAGTGGCTTTCAAACATGCACTGGTTTGCCCTCTCCTGGAAAAGCTATCGCTCGACCCTACTGTTATTTCAAATTTTAGACCTATTTCCAACCTTCCCTTTTTGGGGAAGGTGTTGGAAAAAGCAGTGGCTCAGCAGCTCCAGGGGTTACTGGATTATATGGATTATATGGATCCATTTTAGTCAGGATTCAGGCCTGGTTATGGTACTGAGACTGCATTGGTCGCACTCTTGGATGATCTCTGGTGGGAGCAGGACAGGGGCAATCCCTCTGTTCTTGCTCTTCTTGACCTCCCAGTGGCTTTCGATACCATTGACCATGGTATCCTTCTGTGCCGGCTCCATGGATTGGGAGCCCAGGGCATGGTGTTGTTCTGGTTCTCCACATTTCTGAGGGGCCGGACTCAGTCGGTGTCTTTAGAGGGTGAGCTGTCCTACCCCATGTGGGGTACCTCAGGGCTTGGCACTCTCGCCTCTGCTGTTTAATATCTACATGAATACCATAATTTCTTTGGAAGCCTAGATTTTTTACCTCCGTTGCAAAAACCATTAAACATTTTTTGAAACTCATTAATTTCTTTCTCTTTTAAATGGATCGCTAGTGTATCGAATAAAAAGTTAATCTTTGGTAACAATATCATTTTACACATGGCAATCCTTCTGAACCATGACAGCTTTAACTTCTGAAGTTCTTGTATTTTATTCTTTAATTCAATTCTCAAGCTGTCATAATTCAATCGTTTGAGTTCTTCTAATTTGTTTGAAATGATTATCCCCAGATACTTCATCTTATCTTTGATTTGTATATTAAGTGTCGACACTGTACTACCCATCTCGCTCGGTTTCAAATTGCACAACATCAATTCAGATTTGTCCCAATTTATCTTCAATCCAGTTATAGCTTGAAATACTTGTAGATGATCTTTAATCCTATCCATCACCTGCTCCGGGTGCTTCACCATAAGCAATGTATCGTCTGCGTACATACTCACTTTATTACCCATAATCCCTTCTATATTTGAGTCCTCCCTTATACTTTTAGCTAAAATCTCCATTGCCATTATAAACAAGATAGGAGACAATGGGCAGCCCTGCCTAGTACCAGCCTCTAGCTTTACCACATCCGTAAGCTCCTCATTTACTCTAACCTTGGCATTTCCTTTTTGATATAGTAAATCTATAACCCTGTTAAATTTATCCCCAAACCCATATTTTCTAACTATTTCCTTAATTGAAGATCACTGCAATGAATCAAATGCCTTAAAAATATCCAATGATAGTAATCCCACTTTTTCCTTTGTTTGATTAACATTGTCTATTAAATCTAATACCCTTCTAGTCAAATCCGCCATGTGTCGTCCTTTTAGAAACCCAACTTGATCAACATTTATATATTCCCCCATAAAACTATTTAAACGGTTAGCCAATATTGCCGTGAAGATCTTCGCATCTTGATTTATAAGCGAAATTGGTCTGTACGAATCCACACTTTCCAAATTCTTACCAGGTTTTGGCAAAAGAACAATTGTAGTGTTATACCATGAAGTCGGGATTGATCCTCCATCTCAGAAAAAAGGGGGTTTGGGTATGCCAAATTTGTTATTATATTATCGAGCATTTCAAGTCAAGAATGTTGTGAAGATCTTGGCAAGAGAAAAGGTAATTTGGGAACAATTGGAAATGAAAGAGTATAGAAATATTGGAAACTTGATTTTTTTGGGAATGAAGGATAAGGTGAAAAGGTCAAATAATTTTATGATGAAAGGTCTCATGGAGGTGTGGAAGAAGGTAAAAAAAGATATGGTTCCGAATCTCTCTCCAATTTTGGAAATGACTGATATGATGTGTTTCCCAATAAAATTAGACAAAGAAAAAATGGAAATATTGGATAAAAATGGGACGCTGTTATTGAAGGATTGGTTAAAAGCGTGTGATGTTGATGCCGAGCGGAAAAAAATGTTTGAGATATTAAATTTGAATTGGTTTCAGAAGTTAAAGGTGGATGATTGGAATAAAAAATATAAAAGAGAAATAGGGATAGATAGAATACATACGGAATTTGAGGAATTGGTAAGGAAGATTAGAAAAGGGGAAAGCAGTATTAAAGGTCTTGTAAGCAAGCTTTATAATATATTGAATAGAGGTGCAGATCCACAGGAGGACTTGAAACGGAAGTGGGAACAAAATTTGAATATAAAAATCGGGGAGATTGAATGGAAAAATAAATGGAAAAAGAGGATTATGAGAACAATGTCTGTAAGAATTAAAGAACATAATTTTAAAATGTTGTGGCAATGGTACCTGACACCATTAAGACTTTACCAGATGGATAATAAAAGAGATAAGTTATGTTGGAGATGTAAAGAATTTGATGGAACATACGAACATATGTGGTGGAGCTGTAAAAAAATAAGGGATTTTTGGGGAAGAATAGAAAATGAGTTTGGTGAAATATTGGGTAAAAGTGTTAAGTTGGTGTCGGGTACTATTCTTTTAACGAATGTGGAAGGCTTGGGTTTAAACAAGGAGGAAAAAGAATTATTGGAAATCGTACTGACAACGGGTAGACAATGTATAGCTAGAAATTGGAAAAACGATGTAGATATACAGATTGGAGAATGGTATAAAGAAATGTGGAGTTTAGCACTGAATGATAAATTGACATGGGAGATTAAAGTCAAAAGAGATAATTTAAAAGAGAATAGATTTTGGAATATATGGAAACCGTTCGTGGATCACTCTATTATGGCAAGTGATAGTTCAGGACCAGTACCATTTCAAAGAAGTTTTTGGAGTTGAGTAGAAAATAAACTCTCCGGGCATTGTACATATTCACAGGGTGATTATTATTTGTTAAAAAGATTTGTGGTAGTACAGAAAAAAAATTTTCTATCATTTTGGACTTTGAAATAATGGCTCTTAATATTTGGTAGTTAAATAGTAATTAATGAGTATAGATATTGTTATGTGCTAGCATACAGTAATGTTTGTTAGTATGATACTATGGATTTGTTAGTGTATTGTATTGTTAACGTATTGTTAATGTTTTCTTTTCTTTTTTGTATGTTTATTAAAAACTCAATAATAATAAAAATAATAATATCTACATGAAATTACTGGGTGAGATTCATTCCTATGGGGTGAGGTATCATCAGTATGCAGATGATACCCAATTGTATATCTCGGCCCATGGGGACCTGAGTGATGCAGTCAAAGTCCTTACCAGGTGTGTGAAGGCTGTACGGGTCTAGATGGGGGACAACGGGCTTCAGCTGAATCCTGGCAAGACTGAGTGGCTGTGGGTTCAGGGCCCCGTGTTATTCTGGGAGCTACCATCTTTGGTTCTGGATGGGGCATCGCTGCCCCAGACAGATCCAGTACATAACTTGGGGGTCCTCCTGGACTCGCGGCTACTACTCGAAGAGCAGGTGGCAGCCATGGCTAGGAGGGCCTTTGCGCAGCTTCATGCCATTCACCAGTTATGCCCGGTCCTGGATGGGGATTCCTTGCTCATGGTCACTCACGCTCTGGTCACCTCCAGATTGGATTACTGTAATGCGCTCTACATGGGGCTTCACTTGACTACCATTTGGAGGCTTCAGCTGGTCCAGAATGCGGCTGACCAGGTGGTGATGGGGTGCAGGCGTTATGCCTGTGCTTCACCACTGCTTCAGGAGTTGCACTGGTTGCCAGTGTGCCTCCCGGTGCAATTCTAGATGCTGGTTTTGACCTATAAAGCCCTTTATGGCATTTGACCAGGGTACTTAAGAGACCGCATCACCCCAAGGTATTCAGTCCGTCCTATGAGGGCAGACCAGAGGGGCTCTGTAGTGGTCCCATAAGCGAAAGAAGTACATTTTACTGGGACCAGGGACAGGGCCGCTATCAGAAATTTCTGGGCCCCGTACTGAGCAATCCTATTGCCCCCCCCCACACACACACACACACTTTTCTCTCTCCTGCAGTACTTGGGAATCAAATTGCTGACCTTCCGCCTCCCAGTCAGTGTCTTAGCCACTTGAGCCACTGCAGTCCTTATGACCACCAGGGCTCAGAAAGAAAGGAAGGAAGAAAGGAAGGAAGGATGGAAGAAAGAAAGGATGGAAGGATGGAAGGATGGATGGATGGATGGATGGATGGAAGGAAGGAAGGAAGGATGGAAGGAAGAAAGGAAGGAAGGAAGGAAGGAAGAATGGATGGAAGAAAGGAAGGAAGGATGGAAGAAAGGTTGGTTGGAAGGAAGCAAGCAAGCAAGGAAGGATGGAAGAAAGAAAGAAAGGTAGAAAGAAAGGATGGAAGGAAGGAAGGATGGATGGAAGGAAGAAAGGAAGGAAGAGAGGAAGGAAGGAAAAGTGGATTAGTGAAGATTGATAGATAAATAGACAGACAGACAGATGGACCCACCTGGGAGGGGCCAGGCCAAAGAACAGCAGCAGCCCACCTGAACTGCTAGGAGGGGGGTTACCACCTACCTTGGCTCTGTTTCCCACCCCTAACCCCCACGGGCAGGCAGTCCCCAATGATGCCAGGCTTACCTGGCAGCCGTGGGGTGTTTTGCCCAGCATTATGGCAGGGCAGGGCAGGCAGAGGCTGTGATGGTCAGCAGCATGCGCGAAAGTGCCTGCCTGGTCCAGGTGGAGGTGGCGGCGGCAGCCAGCGTGCGCCCAGTGGCTTCCCGTGGCTTCCCGCTGCTGGACTCAGCCCCGGGGCCCAACCATCATCGTGGGCTGAAGGCAGGCAAGAAGAAGGAGTCACTTCCGCCCTCCATGGCCGGCAGGGGAATGGGCGGGTGTTGAGTGTCGAGCTTCTTCCTGCCTCACTGACTGGGTGTCCCAGATTGGACTCGCCAGCTTGAAGCCTGAAGGCAAGCAAGCCTTGACCCCAGATCCAGGTCGAGGCAGGGGGCCCTCTGGCAGGGGCATGCACATTGGTGCCGCATGCCACAATTTAAAATAAAATAAAAAGTTTAAAAAAGTTTTTTAAAAGTTTTTAAAAATGTGCGGCCCACCACGGGGGCCACTGCCAGCTCCAGGCCTGGGATGGAAGTCCTGGTTGTACTCCCCCTGATGGTGGCCCTGACCAGGAAGAGAGCCTTCTCTGTGTCTGCCCCAGTCCTGTGGAACCTCCTACTACCAGAACTGCATCTCCAGTCGGAATTACTTCCCAATCTCGTTGTTCTGTGCAGGACAATGACAATAAAGATTTATCTATCTATCTATCTTAGGACGATGCTTAAGACTTGGCTATGCCAGCAGGTGTGGGGCACATTTGACTCCACTATTCAATCCCGCTGGCTGGTCTAGCTTGCATGAGGGATCTTGCCTGTCCTGGGTATCCTGTTTTAATGCGGGTGGAGGGTATGGGTAGTATTTTTAATGATATGTGTTAGCTTTATGTGTTTTAACTTTGATTTTAGCTGGGTCAGAACCAGTCAGAAAGGCCCTAGGGAATTTGAATAAGCCTCTATCTAATACAATGACTCAGTTTCCTAAAGGAAAAAAGTTTTCTGGGAAAAAGGTTACTGAGAAGATGAACAGAGTTGAAACCAGCAGTGTTGTTACTAAAGATTGTGCAGAAAAGGAGAATATGTTTCCCTACAATCCCCTAGACTTTGGGTTTTAAGAGGAATGGGGTAGGTGGGTGGGTAATGTTGGGTTTTAATTGGTTGTACTGTTTTATGTGTGTTTTAACTTGTTGTGAGCCGCCCAGAGTCGGGTTTACCTGATTGGGCGGCATATAAATTTGAATATAAATAAATAAATAATAAATAAATAAATTTTAGCGATGTTTTTACTACTGATGTTTTAATTGTCTGTGTATTGTGTTTCTCTCTGTTGTTTTGCCACCCTGAGTGGTGTTTACACCAGGAGGGCGGGGTACAAATAAACAAATACTACTACTACTACTACTACTACTACTACTACTACTAATAATAATAATAATAATAATAATAATAATAACAATAACAATAACAATAACAATAACAATAACAATAATAATAATATAGCTGTAGCTGTAGCTGTAGCTAGAGATAGAGATAGAGATAGATAGATAGATCACAGCAATGGCCATACAAGGATCAAGCTTTGCTTAAAACCTACTGCAGCACTTGAAGAATTAGGGCAGTACTACAACATCAACCATTTAAAGCCTAATCCAAGCAAGACTCAAGGGTGTGCTTTCCACCTTCAAAACCAAGAGATAAGGGTTGAGTTGGATGTCATGTGGCAAGGTAACTGATTACAGCATTATTCAGCACCAAAATACCTTAGTGTGACATTTTACAGGAAACTCTTTTTAAAGCAGCACTGCCTGAATACCAAAGCCAAAGTTAGTACAAGGAACAACATCATCAGGAAACTCACAATCTATAAATGGGAAATTCAACTGTTCATACTGCGTACATCTTTGAAAAGTTGGTGTGGAACCGTATTATGGCTTGTTTACCAGATGGACTTGACCCTTGTCAATTTGCATATAAGAGAAAGAGATCCATGGAGGATGCTGTGGCTACGGCCCTACATGCTGTTCTGACCCATTTGGAGAAACAAGGGACTTATGCAAGACTGTTATTTGTAGATTTTAGTTCTGCTTTTAATACTATTCTTCCGCATAGACTGGTGCCCAAATTATTAGATCTGGGGCTTCCGCCATGCTTATGCAGGTGGATACTAGATTTTCTGTCAGATCGTTCCCAACGGGTCAGGATGGGCTCTCATGTCTCTGCAGATCTCAGTATAAGTACGGGGACGCCGCAGGGGTGTGTGCTGAGCCCGCTTCTGTACACGCTTTACACATATGATTGTGTTCCCAGTTATCCCAGCAATAAGATCATCAAGTTTGCAGATGACACAATAGCGGTGGGTCTGATTACTGCTGGGGAGGGGGAGTCGGCTTACAGGAAGGAGGTTGAGATGCTGACGGAGTGGTGTAGGGAAAACAATTTATTCCTCAATGTTAAAAAGACAAAAGAGATCATTGTGGACTTCAGAAAATGCAAACTGAACATCCAGCCACTTATTATTGAAGGGAATTGTGTGGAACAGGTCTCAGTGTTTCGATTTCTGGGAATGGAGCTGAGGGATGATCTAACATGGCGAGCAAACACCAAAGCTCTGATGAAGAGAGCACAGCAAAGGTTATACTTCTTGAGAATCCTCAGGAAGAACAATCTTTCAAAGGAAATGCTGTTGGCATTCTACCACTGTACCATAGAGAGTGTGTTAACCTATGGTCTGTGTGTATGGTTTGGGAGTTGTACAGCTAGGGAAAGAACAATGCTGTCCAGGGTCATAAAGACTGCGGAGCAGATAATCGGGCGTACTCTTCCCACTCTAGATCAAATCTATGCCACCAGGTGTTATAAGAAAGCTGTAGAGATTGCACAAGATAGTACGCATCCTGGGAATGATCTCTTTCAGCTTCTGCCTTCTAGAAGAAGGTATAGGGTCATAAAGACCAGGACCAGCCGCTTGAGAAATAGTTTCTACCCAAAAGCGGTTCTGGCTTTGAATACAGTGCAATGCAGTCTATGAGGGAGCTTATGTATATTGTTTTTAGAGTTTTTAGGGTTTTAGAGTTTTTAGAGTTTTAGAGCTTTTAGGGGTTAAATGTGTATATGTGGGGTGGGAGTATGTTGATAATTTTGTATAGTTGTATTTTGTTTAGGTTTTGTTGGGTTGTTAAGTGTTTTCCCCCCAATCTCGTTGTTCTGTGCAGGACAATGACAATAAAGATTTATCTTATCTTATCTTATCTTATCAGCTTTGGCCCTGAGCGTCTGCTCCAGTATGGACTGCATCCACACACAAAACAAGTTGACATCATTGTTAATGAAGTCGTGTGTATAGTGACAAGATGCCTCAAACCCACACCAGTTGAGAAATTACAGGTATACCCTCTTGCTAGCATCGCTCCACCTAAGATGAGGAGAGAAGTAGCAGTGGATGCTGAGAGAACTAAAGCAAGAAAATGGCCCTTGACATCCTCTGAGCGGATATGAGCATCAAGCCTGCCATCTCAAATCCAGGAAGAGCTTTATGGCAAGAACAAACATTCTTGAGGGTACACAAGAGCATAACCAAATTAGAAGATGAAAGAAGATCACTGGACAAGGAACAACATTAAAGGAGGATATAGTTGAGGAACTCAACCTCCCCTATGTCATTTGGAGGAGGCTGAATAGGCTGAGGATTGGCGTCCCCAAATGCAAGGGACTGCCAGAACCATGCACTGATGAGAACTTAAGATTGGCTAATGACAAAGCCAAGAAATTGGCTTCATTTTTGCAGTCCAGGGTTTGATCAGGGCATGAAAGAAGAAGGTGTAGGCTTCTGAATTTTTAGAATTCAAGTTTAATATTCTTACTAGTATTTTATTTTACTTATGTGCTTATGTTTCTGATCTTAAGAATGAATTTATTTTTAATTATTTGTGCCTACAGTTTTTTTAGTTTTGTGAAGTAGTTTGTGCTCGTTAAACATAGAAGCAACATAGATACCATCGACCACAGTATCCTTCTGGGGTGGCTCCAGTGATTGGGGATCCAGGGCACTGTGTGGTCCTAGTTTTCCTCATTTCTGACAGGCTGGACCCAATCTGTGTTGTTGGAGGGTGAGAGGTCCAGCCCAGTCTCCTCCAATATGGGGTGCCTCAGGGTTCGGTGCTCTCACCTCTCCTATTTAACATCTACATGAAACCATTGGGGGAGATCATCCATTCCCACGGGGTGAGGTATCATCAATATGCTGATGATACTCAATTGTACATCTCAGCCCATGGTGATCCAGGTGATACAGTGGAAGTCTTATCCAGGTGTCTGAAGGCATGGGGGACAACGGGCTACAACTGAATCCTGGCAAAACCGAATGGCTGTGGATTAGGGGCCCCGCATTATCACAGGAGTTACCATATTTGGTTCTGGATGGGGCTTCTTTGCCTCAGACAGACCCGGTACATAATCTAGGGTCCTCCTGGACTCATGACTCCTGCTCAATTAGCAGGTGGCAGTCGTGGCTAGGAGGGCTTTTGCACAACTTCGTGTGATCCACCAGTTATGCCTCCTCCTGAACCGGGACTCCTTGCTCATGGTCATGCACGCTCTGGTCACCTCCAGACTTGATTATTGTAATGCACTCTACATGGGGCTTCCCCGATGACCATTCAGAGGCTGCAACTGGTCCAGAATGTGGCTGCTTAGGTGTTGATGGGGTGTGGGCATTATACCCATGCCTCACCACTCCTACGGGAGCTGCACTGGTTGCTGGTTTGTCTCTGGGTGCAATTCAACGTGCTGGTGATTAACTTTAAAGCCCTACATCAGTGCTTCTCAACCTTTGGTTTTTGGACTCCAATTGCCAGAAGCCTAAGCCAGTACTAAGCCAGTACTTAGGCTGATCAGTGTTTTGGGGAATTGACTTAGGCTTCTGGGAATTGAAGTCCAAAAACCAAAGGTTAAGAAGCACTGCCCTACATGGTAGTGGACCAGTTCCTGGCAGCTTTGTTATGTGTTATTGGAAGGCATTTTTAAAAGTTTTTTTTAAAAAAAACTTTAAAAAGTCTATTTTAAAATGTTTTTAAATGTTTCTGTGAAGTTTTATTGTTAATATGTAAGCCACCTGGAGTCACTTCAGTGAGTGGGTGGTGGTAAAAATGTGATTAAATAAATAAATAAAGCTTGTAGAGAGAAAGAAGCTGATGTTGCAACACTGAAAAGACCTATACCTTGATAACCATATGAATTTCAGAATGTTTGGAAAGAACTGTCTGGTTTCATTCTGTATTTAACTCTTTATTAAGGTAAATGCCAGTTGTCAGAAACACAGGCTTCTGACTTTCCCCTGGAGGTAGTGGAGGACTCTGGGGCAATGATCTGACACAGTACATCAATTTAAATCCCTCTCTTTAAGAGGTGGTCAGTTGATCTGTTCTTATGTCATTGATACCTGCTGCTTTATTTGGTAGAATCAAAAAGACTTTTTGACAGTGGAAAGGCAACAGGGAAAGCTAGCCTACTTCTCCTCCAGATGGAGTTCCTTAAACTGAGACCTCCCCATCAGCCTTTCAGGATGTCAAGACCAAATTTGTCTCACAAAACATTTCATTGCATTGATGGAAACATTTTTTTATCTCACAAGACATAAAACCCCCACACATAATAAATAATAGTGTGCTGTCAAGTCAATTTTTATTTATGATGACCTTTTCCAGAGCTTTCCAGGTGGAGGGTATCAAAAGTGGTATATCATTCCCTTCTTTGGAATTGTGCAATTGCCCATGATTATACAAGCTGGCTCTTCTCCCTGGAGGCACAGTGAGGAATAGAACTTCCAACCTCTGGCTCTGCAACCAAATACTGTACCTCTAAACCACTGAGCTATCCATGTTTGTTTTATAATGAACACATACAATAGTGTTGACCATGACAAATCTGATGTATCAGATGAGGATGGGAAGTATCCAATCAATGTTTTCTATACATATAATACTATTTGCAGACATTCTTTTCATTTTTCCCCAAGCTACTCATCATGTGATAGGTCATGCAATTGTTTGTATGACTTCAAGAAGACCCAGCATTCAATGGATAGCCAGGAAAACAACTTGCATCAGTAGCACTGTTGCCATTAGACAGTTGTCTAAGCCTTTAAGATTTTAGCAAAGAATAACAAAAACAGCAATAGTACATGTTATATTGGATAGATCTTTCTAAGTTTGTCTCTGTTATATTAAAGTTGTTTATTGGTTTTAGGGAAAGCTTTAAGCCAAACAACAAACTGCTGTTTTTTAAATTAAACATCTACATGCTTTATTCCCTGATGAATTGGCTTACTAAACCCTTCAAAATTATATTGACTTTCTATTTTAAAGTGAATCATCCTATATATTACACAAAAGAAGCATATAAAACATGAACTGTCTCACCAAGACTTATTTCACTAACCTCCTTCTGTTAAACCTATCTTTCCTCATCAATTCCTACACATTTTACATGGATCAAAAATAATCAGAACAATATATTAAAATTGCCAATACATTTAAGGCTGACTCTCTTAGAAACATAGTAGCTACCATTACTCAGATCTTGTTATCTTTGGGACAAAAATTTGTTATTGTTCCAGCAGAAAAGTATACAAGATAGGTCTAATCAAGAGATGAATTTTAAACAAATCCCTTAAGCGGTCTCAGACATAATGAACTTAATGAAAATTAACACAGTGTGAAACAGAGCAGAAATGAAATCATGGACTGCATAAATCAGTGCTTATACTGGAAGTTCAGAAAAGCTTGTATGATAATTTTGAAAACAATTATCTTAAGAGGTCTTAATAATGAAAAAGGCAATAAAGCTATTATAGCTACCCTCTGGAGTATTCCACTTCACCTTGTTACAGAATTGTTAAAGCACAAATACAAATATTGCACTTTGGGGCAGATGACCCATCTGTGGGTTATTAAAAGCAGAGTGGTAAAGATAGCACACCCCAAAAGCCCTAAAGATTTACATATTGTCATGTTGGAGTTGCTTCTATTCATTTATCAGCACTACAAGAAAATAGATTTCCCTATTCTACCCTATCATTTTTGCATTTTCATGTAACTGCTAAATTTTATTCTTTTTTGCAACTAGTTAGTGTGATTGTTTCCTTCATTTGGGGAATGGATTTCCTTGATGAGCTTTTTGGATTAGGTAGAAAGACCATGTTTTTCTCCTTATATCTTTGACTGTGACTGGTTGCTTTCAATAAGAATGTTTATGCAAAATTTATCACATTTCATAAGCTATTTTGAGAAACGTTCCACGCCACATTTGTTTCCCAGAGATAATGAGGGTGGCACAGTTTTCATTTTTAAAGTTTATCCCTACTAAATGTTTAAGTGACAAAGTGTCTTTTGAAGGCATCAGATCAAGATTTAAGAAATATTACTAAATGTGCATGCATGCACACTTGCACGCACATCCCAGAAAGGCAATGTAAAGTACTGGTAAGGTTGAGTTTGGAAAGATGCATATGTCTTCTTCCAGGAATGTAAAAATAACTCACTTGACAACATGCTTATTTATTTTTAAGTTAATTCTGATGTCAGTGACAGGCCTGGAGATCAAACTTCCAAGTATCCACTGAGGGGGTTGCTCTGGCAATATACTAAACTTCAAAGAGCAGCAACCTTGACCTAGAACATCCACCCTTGCAAGTCAAAGAACATTTCCACCTATGTGCATTGCACCTTGATCTCTTCAATGACACTGCCAACAAGGATGCCAATTAGTGCCAATTATTTTAGTGTTTCTTGTGAAGTGTGTACACGTTTCATGTAGCTCCCTAAACAAATTTCTCTGATCTCTGAAATCCGCTGATAAGAGTAGGTCAAATGCTGCTATGAATTTATTCAGGGATGTCATACAAACAAATCCCCCCTCCTGTAAGAGAGAGGTAGCCAGCTGTGGACAACAAGGAAAAAATTCAAATCAGAGATATAAGAAACTAGTTACATTCAACTCAGCCAAAATTGTTCTAATTACACAGAAGATGACAATGACAAAAACAATGGCAAGAATGATGACGACAACAACAACAGTGCTAAGCAATAGTGATGTAATAAAGTAATTGCAAAGAGATGACAACATAAATACTTTGAATACTAGAAGTGGACAATATCCTGCATTAAAGATTTGACACAACTGGAATACATCAAAAGTCTGTAGAAAATTTTAAAATCAGAATTAAATAGTGGAAATACAAACAAAGCCACAAATACATGGGCAGTTCCAGTAATCAGATAACCAGTGGGAATAATACATTGGACCCAAAGTGAATTGGAAAAGTTGGATCAATAACACAGAAATTAATAAACATGCAACATACACTATTTCCGAAAAGTGATGTGGACAGAATATACTCAATGTGAAAAACTGGATTACTACAAATACAAACAGGTACTCTGCCTAGGCTGCTTTTACAGTCACCTGATTTCCAGCTCGTTTGCACACAAGGAGTAGACAAGTGAGAACTTGTGTTCCTAATAATGAATGCACACAACTTGGCACAAACTATTTAGTGGAAAAGATAAACAAAGGGGGCTGATCTTACCAAGAGTTGCAATAAAATAACGTCTTCAGGGGGCAGATGTTGCCTCCACCTGAGCACTCCTCTCAGAGGACAAAACTGAGAGACTAACTTGCCTTGCATGCCCTAAACAAACAGTAGACTATTTTTTAAAGAATGAGTGGTATAGTGTGAGTGCTGGGTAGCCAAGGACACTAATGGAAATATTTGCAATTGGGGTTGGTGGGGGTGGAGTGGGCATATGCAGCTTGCAACCAACACTCTTCCAACCTATGGACTAAACTTATGCATAGATTTTTCCTATTACTTTGTATTGAAGCAAAATTCAACTGCCAATCCAGTCAACTTACTTTGTTAGAATGGCTGGGGAGGCATCATCCTAACCTTTCTCTCTTGCTGGTCATGCAGCAAGACTTTTGTAATTTAATACAGAGGGTTGAATCAAGTGGTGGCTTTGGATCAGCAGAAAGTGTTTCTTTATCACATCAGGACATCCCAATGCATAACAGAAATAAAACATCAAAGGGATATCCAGGAAGAATTAAATGAACTGCCTTCTGATTGGTGGAACTAGAGAAAGACATAAGAATGACTAAGAAATTTGATGATCTCCAGATCAAGCAAATTAAACATTTTAGAGAAGATAGAAAGGAATGGCACTTTCAACTGTTCAGTAACTGCTGGACGAGCAAACAAAATCCAAAACTATGGCAGAAGACAAAAGTAATCATTATACTGAAACAATACAAAGAGTCATCATATCCCAAATGCTACAAGGCTATCTCCCTACTATGCCACTTATACAGAGTGTTTGAACAAATTATATGAAATTGTATAGTCCCTAAAACTGAACCTTTTAAAATTCCAGGCTTTCTATCTGGCAAGAACTGTATAGCTCAAATCTTATATTTAACTTAACATATAAAAGAAGATTTTGAAACACATAAAATAGCTGGACCAGCATTTGTCAACCTTACAGTGGCAAATGACACTATCCACCATGATCTGCTTCTGAAAAAAAATCTAACTTCAAATTAAAGATCACAGACTAACAGAAACAGTTGTGATTCTACTATAAAGCTGAAGATCCCTTGTTAAATTTCAAGGTACACATAGTCACTGGAGAAATCAAAGGAACAATCTCCCATAAGGTAGCATCCTGGGACGATTACTTTTTAACATTTATATAAATGATAAATTGACTGGTTGCTGCTGCTTGCAGGCAAGGTCTGGGCTTCTACTCCAGGAAGCAACCACACCCTCCGCTGCTTCCTCACCCAAATCCCCACCAGCTGCAATTCCCTCCTGTCGATTAATAAGCCTTTAGAGTTCAAGGAATGAAGAAGCCAATGAATGAAGTAGGGAAATTCAGCTCTTTATTAGTGGGGATTGAACACAGTTTGGATGGGGCAAAACTCGGACTTATATACACTATAAAGAGTAACAGTAACAATAATAAAACAAGCCCATTGGCTAACAGAGTGTGCACATTTTTCGATCCACTTATTTGCATAAGAATAGATACATGAGAAAAGATACATTCTGCTCCTATAAACAGTAAAAGTAACAATAACACAACAAGCCCATTGGCTAACAGAGTGTGCACATTTTTCGATCTACTTATTTGCATAAGAATAGATACATGAGAAAAGATACATTCAGCTCCTGTCAGAAAACACAGTTAACATACATAACATTCCCCCCCCCCAGGTAAAAACAAAATCCTTTAACCAGGATAGTGGTCTAGTTTCCCTTCTGGGTCGGACGCTTGGCTGAGCCAGCTCAGGGGCTCGTAGGATGGGCAACCCGACTGGAGTGAGGGATTGACTAGAGGGGAGGATTGTAAACCCAAATTAAAGCCCAGTTTGTCAGATGGAGGAGCAGGGAATCACTCAAAACCAAAATCTAATTCTTTGGATGAATAAGACAACTCAGGGTCCCTCCTGCGTGTACTAAGAGTGGAGGGCGACTCCAAACAAAATTGGCCATCATCAATAAAGGAATCCAGAGTGCTAGGCTGGGACAGTGTAGGGGTACACATGGCCGGAGTAGGGGAGCATTCCACAATTTCCCCTTGAAATCGGTCCCTAGAACAAACATCTGGGTCTAAGTTAGCTTGCTGCTGACTATTACCTCTGCCCCCTGGGTTTAAATGGCTGGGGGCCAACCCTAATGTTGAGTGTCTGTTTTCATCCTATGGATCCAGTATTCTAAGTCTCAATTGATCTGCGTGCCTCCTCCAGATCAGACCAGTGGCTGTTTCGATTCTGTAAGAAACAGGACCAGTCTGATCAATCACAAACCCAGGCACCTACGTAGGACCACCAGCTGCATAATTGCGGCAACATACAGGGTCTCCCAGAGAAAAACCCTTCTGGTGTTGGATCGCTATATTTGTGCCTTTGTCCTCCACCCTAGAGGGATCCAATCTGTCCAGCAAGGATGACAGTTTCCTTCACTGGAGCAATTCAGCAGGGAACATCCCTGAGGCAAGGGGGGTGAACCTATACATGAAAAGAAACTGGCATAACTGGAGCTCTAAATCCCCTTAACCCATACACCGAAGCACGTCCTTAGTTGTGCGCACCTACCGCTCACACCTGGCCATTGGTGGCTGGGTGGAATAGGGAGGCAGTGATGTGCCTAATTGCATTCATTTCCATGAAGGATTGGAATTCTGCAGATGTGAACGTGGACACGTTGTCGGACACCAGCACATCTGGAAGTCCAAATGCTGCAAACAGCCTTCTCAGTTGCATTATCATGGCGGCTGAAGTGGTATTAGGCACTCTAATCACTTCCAACCACTTAGAGAATGAGTCTACAACCAACAAAAATAGGGCACCCCTAAATCGACCTGCAAAATCTATGTGCAACCTGGACCACAGGCCCCTAGAAGAATCCCATTCCCAGGATTGACAGCTGGCACAAGTGCCAACCATTTGTTCTATGTCTTGGTCCAGTTGAGGCCACCAAAAGTAGCTACACGCAAGGGTTTTGGAACATACAATTCCTGGATGACTTGTGTGAAGTAAATGTAAAACCTTTTTCCTGAGAGTGATAGGAATGACCACCTGCTAGCCCCATAGAAGGCAACCTCATTCCACTGACAATTCCAAATGCTGGCGGTGGAATGTTCTGAATTCCTTGGCTAGAGGAGAGGCAGGCCAGCCTTTTTGTACCCAAGACATTACTTTAGTCAATGTTACATCCTTGGCCGTAGCTTTGCCTATATCTGAGGGGACAACTGGGGGCAGGTCGAATGCCTCAATCATGAGGACCTGGTGGTCGCTTTCGATCTCGCAATCGGCTTCCCCGACCCCTGGCAGTGGAGAACGTGACATGGCATTAGCGTGGCTGATGTCTTTGCCGGGCCTGTGCACCAAAGTAAAATCGTATGCATTTAGGAAAATTGCCCAATGCAACATCCTTGGGCACAGAATTTGAGGCATGGGCTTCCCATTCACAAAGATTCCAAGGAGGGGCTTGTGGTCAGTTATGATGGTAAAAGGCCTTCCATAAAGGTAATTGTGGAATTTCTTAGTGCCTGCCACGATTGCCAACGCCTCCCTGTCTGTCTGAGCGTAATTTTTCTCAGGCTTTGAGAGCGAACGGGAATAGAATGCTATGGGGGCTTCCCTCCCGTCACTTAGTACATGGCATAACACAGCTCCCACCCCCACAGGGGATGCATCACACACAAGTACAACTTCTTTGTTATGATCAAAATGAGTTAATACAGCATCCGAAGGTAGCAGCCTTTCAAGTTCTAGGAACGCTTTCTCCTGGCAATGGCCCCAGTGACAAACAGTATATTTCTTAAGAAGCCGATGTAATTGTTTGGCAACTGAGGCTTTGCAATGGAGAAAAGCGTGATAGAAGTTTAACAATCCTAGAAATGGTTGCAATTCAGCTTTACATTTTGGCCTGGGTGCGTTTCGCATGGCCGTCACCTTGGAGTCAGAGGGCATGATACCTTGGGGTGTAATGTGGTACCCTAGGAACTCCACTTCCCGTGCCAAAAACACACATTTGTATCTTCTGAGACGTAGACCGGCCCTCTCGAAACATGACAGGACTCGATTGAGCCTGGCCAATAGTTTGACGGTGTCCTCAGTGGTGATCAGGACATCGTCAGAATATGGCAGGACACCAGGCAACCCTTTCAAAATATGTTCTACAAGAGATTGAAATATTCTGGGGGCTGCATTCACCCCGAATTGTAGTCTAGTTACCTTAAATGCCCCCTTATGCATTACTATGGTCTGGGCTATGGCAGCAGCAGGAGACACAGTTAATTGTTGGTAAGCCTGGGCAAGGTCAAGTTTTGCGAAGCAATTTCCTCCATGCAAGGAGGCAAGAAGGTGGCTTACCATGGGCACAGGATATGTGTTCAGGCAAATAGCTTTATTGATGGTACACTTGTAGTCAGCACATATCCTGACCTCCCCGTTACTTTTCAAAGCAGTCACTATTGGTGTCTCCCACTCTGTGGAATCCACCGGCACTAGGATGCCCTGCCCCACCAGTTTGTCCAGCTCAGCTTCTATCTTCTCCTTTAAAGCAAAGAGTACCCAGCATGGCTTCATCCAGATGGGCCAGATGGTTGGGTCAAGCTCAAAGTTAACAGGGGGTCCTTTGTATAAGCCTAAACCCTTTTTGAATACCTCAGGATGTGCAGCACAAACGTCCCGGATTGGGTCAGAGTCTATTGCGTGGATGCCAGAAAGCCGTATTCCCAGGGGCCTAAACCATTGGGTCCCAATAAGACAGTTAGTGCCCTGCTTAACTACAACCAATGGCAAGGAGATGCGAATGTTTTTGAATTTAACCAAGAAATTACCCACCGCCAGAATCTGGCAACCTTGCACATCCTGGAGGGATGTTTTAAAGGATTTAAGCTTGGGCCGAGAAGCAGGGGGAATTCTCAAAAACTCCCACTGTGGGATTATGGAAAAGGTAGTACCTAAATCCACCTCCATCTTGAAGGGGACGTCCTGCAGGCTCAGGCCTGCAAAGAAACGCTTGCTGATGATGCCTGATTGGCACAGCTCAGGCTCAGGTGACACTTTGGCGATGGACGTGTTGTGGTGATGACTCTTCTTGGGCACAGGCACTGGAGGTCTTTGCTTTCGCTGTCGGCATACCTTAGCAATGCTCCCTCTTCACCTGCAGTTGTGGCATTCTGCGGTGTGGAAGGGGCACTTCTTGCGGTCATGCCAGGCTCTGCAGCCATCACACTTTCGAAGGAATTTCTTCTCCCGATCGTCACAGTGCTCTCGGTGCTTTCATCGGACTGCTCGGACTTTTCCCTCTGCGTCGCTGGACTCCGATGAAGAGGTGGAACCAGGTGATGCTGAGGAGGATGAAGGTGAACTTTGCTGAGCTTGCACAGCTGAGTCGGTGGCACTGGTGGTGGAGTGGCGATGCTGGAAAAGCTTTATCCCAGACTGTGCGGCCTCAGACGTGACTGCCTCTTCTAGGACATCCATGAAGGTTAGCATCTTTCTGATCATGAGGCGACATTGAGCATCTTTGTCCCTCATTCCAGCCAGCAGACGGTCCCGGAGTGCTTCTTCAATGTTGTCCCACTTGCATGGGGTGGCAGCAATGCGCATCGCGGCAGCATAGTCTGCAATGGATTCACCGGTTCGTTGCTCTCTTCTGTGGAAGGCCACCCTGGCCGGGAAAATTGAGACCTCTGGCTGCAGGTACCTCCTCAGTGCAGACATGATTTCTGCTAGCAGCACCACATCCACGTCCCTTGAGAGAATGAGGTGGGTTGCCAGCTCAAGGGTCTCTGAACTGCACTGAGCGAGGAAACAGGAGTGCTTCTGGTTTCCGTCGGTGATCTTCTGTGAGGCAATTGCGTGGCGGAACCAGCGTTCGTATGTTGTCCATTTCTCTGAATGTGCTGGGTCAAATTGGCCAATGTTGCTGCCATGTGGGGATGCCATCCTACCTTCGTCACCAGTTTAGTGTTCAAGGGATGAAGAAGCAGACGAATGAATTAGTAAAACTCAGCTCTTTATTAGTGGGGTTTGAACACAGTTTGGAAGGGGCAAAACTCGGACTTATATACACTATAAACAGTAACAGTAACAATAATACAACAAGCCCATTGGCTAACCGAGTGTGCACATTTTTCGATCCACTTATTTGCATAAGAATAGATACATGAGAAAAGATACATTCCGCTCCTGTCAGAAAACACAGTTAACAGACCTTTCACCATTTTTGCCTCTTGTTTGTTCCATTGGGAGCAGGCTTGATTAGAGGAGAAGGGGGCAGCTCCTCTTCATTTCCGCTCCCCCTTGCTGGCCGCTCCCTCTCCAATTAGTCAGTCTTGCAGGCAGGTGGGAGGAGCCTCGCCACCAGCCGGCTATTAAAGAGGATTGCCCGAACCACTTTTGCGCCATCTCCCCACACACACACCCCTCAACTTTTTCCTCTTCTTGGGCTTCTTCCCTCTCTGGTGAAGAATTGCATGAAGGGCACTCAAGATGGAAGGTAGGTATTAGGAGTAAAGGAGTGAGCCCTCCTCCAGGCAGCGGCTGCCTTGGAGTCTAGTGCACACACCGGTTGGGAATCAGGGAAAGCTGATACCGGTTTATAAGATGCACTCTGTTTTTCAGGTATATTTAAAGGGGGAAGCATGAATAATGCATAAATGCATATAAACTGGCAAATACTGTACTCTTTATCAAATCTGCTGTTTGGCTGGCATTACCCCTATGGAAGAACATCAAGAAGTTCTAGCTGATAAGGAATGAAATAAGGTAATACAACACCAAACCCAATCACTTCATGAAACCAACCCCCTAGACCAGGGGTTCCTAACGTATAGCCTGTGGGCCAGCCCCGACTCATGGTGCCATTCCTTCTGGCTCATTGCCGCCTCTGTCGGCATACCTTATGGATGATGCAAATGCACCTGGAACTGGAAGCGGGTGCATTTGCATCATCCATAAAACACACCCACACATGTGCAAACACACCCATGGCTGTTGTAAACATGGAAGTAGGTGTATTTACGACAGCCATAAATGCATCTGCTTCCACTAACAGGGTGTGTGGTCCGGCCCACTCTGCTGTCTGAGGGTGTGGTCACGCCCGCAGTGGAAAAAGTGTGGCCACCCCTGCCCTACACAGTGGCCAAAATTGAGGAAAAGCTTTCAGCATGCCTCTCAAGCTCTAAAAAATAAACAAGAAATGCCTTGTCCAAACCTATAAAAAGCAAAAACAATACACCTTGCTGAATGGATAAATGCCAAAGAATGTCTCCCACTAGGACAAGATTCTTGCTGTACCATCTATAAGTTACTTGATAGACTTCAAAGCAAAGTAGGAAGATAGAAGAATTATCCAGTAAAATGAGGCTACTTAGGTAATGGAGAATTTTTCTGTAAATGTGGAGGAATGCAGCATGTATGAGTAAAAAAGAAGTAAAAGACTGAGATAATGCAATTTTTGATGTTGTTCAGTTATTTTATTTTATTTTTAAGTTTTTCATCTATATTTAATATTAATGTCCATAATTTTGAAATGTGTGTTGCTCTGATATGAACAATGAAAGATTTTGACCACTTGATCTCTAATTAATGCAGCTTCCTACTTCTCCAACTTTTCATTTGCTCTTGGGGTATTGAGAACACTCCAGAGAACATTGGGATTGGTGAAAAATGGTTGCCTTGCCTGGCATGAACATTTCTACTAGCACAATGAAAGCGCGGCGCCAAAATGGCCGCCGCGCTCTTTGCGCCCCCCAACCCCCCACCAAGACTCAGACATCTGGGTGAGTTAGGGGGCATGGCCAGCCCTCTATAAAAGGGGTGGCCACGAGGCAGCCGAGCTGCCATTTTAAAATAGCGACGGAGAGGAGAAGTTTTCTCCGTCGCTGTTCCTTCGATCTTCAGCTCTTTAGCCCTTACTTTTTCCCGGCTGGGAAGGAAGGATCTTGCACAGAGCCTTTGGCTTGCTGGCTGCTCTGTGTTTTTGGCGTTAGGTTGATCCCTGGAAAGGGATCCTGCTCTTTCTCTCTGATATGCCTCCCAAACGGAAGGCCTTGGCGACGAAACCGTGGCCAACGGGGAGGACTTTTGGCCCTGCGCAACGCGGGGGGCAGCCCTCAGGTCGGAGGACCAGGGCTGCTCCCACGTGGCAGGGCACTACCTCCACCGATACCAGTGGGGCGATGCAGGCTGCTTGGCCCTCGGCTAGTCAGCCTTCGACCGGCCCTTCTGGGGCTTCGGCCCTCGGCCCGCAGTTGCCGGCCATGGGCCCGGTCAGCGGGGGTGGGCCCGGTGCTGGTATACAGCATGTTCCCCCTCCGGCCCCTCATGGGCCGGAGTTTTGGGCATGGCCCTATTCGGGCCCAGGCTCTCACACTGGGGTTCCTGGTCAAATGCCTGGTGGGCCGTCCGGCCCACCCGGCCCACGTTATACTGGGGGATCTGTGGCAGTTGATGCATTGCTAACGCGTTTAGCTGTGCTTGAGGCATCCTTAAGGATGGCACACAACCCCATGTCAGGTGGCACTTCACTCGCTGCGGGGGGCCCTTCGGGTCCACCGGCTACCTCAACGGCCGCCACACTGCAACAAGCTGCCAGCCGGGTTGAGCCGGTGCCTCGCAGCTCCCTGTTTGCCCGGAGCTACAGCAGGAGAGTGGGCAGGTGTGGCCCCAGAGCTCGATTCCGGTCGCGAGCTCCGACGCCCGCCATGGGCTGGAACCCCCAGTGGGGGCGGCTCACGAGGGTGCACCGAGTGAGTATCAGGTTCAAGTTAATGCACCCACATCACAGCCCACTTTCAATGGTGGGGTTCAGTGGCCATGGCCATGGGCATCAGTTGCCAGCCTATCCCAGTGCCCCTTGGTTCCATACTGGTGCAGCATTGGGGGTGGGGGTTTCCGCCCCCGGGGTAGTGCTGGGCATCGCAGGGACTGTCCAGGTTCCGCTGCGTATGCCATGGGTACCTAATGTGCTGGTGACGGCCTTGCCGACGGCTGGTTATTCATTGCCCCTTGGTGATCATTTGTCCCAGGTCACGAGGGAAAAGATTTGGCGGGGGGAGTACGTGGATATATTCTCCCTATTGAAGCGTGAGTCCACTAAGGAGGAGAGAGAGGGACAGGATGACAAAGACAAAGAGCTGTCCCGCCGTCGTAAGCCACCACGCATTTGGGCCAACTGGTTGCCCGCATATCTTATTTATATGGCGGTGTACCTCAGGGCCTGGCCTGACCTGGCCATTCCTATGGTCCAATATTTGGACAATATTTACAGGGCAATGGTGGATTTTCCTGGCCCATCGTGGTTGGCTTACGATGAGGAATTTAGAATGAGGGTGCCCTTGCACCCGGAGATGAGATGGGATGAGCCCTGTCAGAAATTGTGGCTATTGTACATGACCCCCACGCGTCCGGCGCCTGGGGATAGGTACCATTGTGGCCATGCCGTTCAGCGAGCTGCTCCAACGCAGGCTCCCCGCCAGCTGGCGGGGCAGGGGGTTCCAGCCCGCTTGCTGTGTTGGAGCTTCTCGGCTAGCGGTGTGTGCAATAAGCGGCAGTGCCGATACAAACATGAGTGTCCCTCTTGCGCTGGCCCCCACGCCTACACCGCGTGTCCGCGGGCCGGCGGGTCACAGGACAGAGGTAGAGGTGGACAGGGAGAGGGCAGAGCTGCCACTGAGGGAGCTAGCCAGGCAAAAGGCCCCCTCCCCAGTTAATGTGTATATGTTGGAGCGATGGCTCTCAACTTATCCAAGGAGAGAGGACACACAGTACCTCCTTGAGGGTTTCCAGTGGGGCTTCCAAATTCCATTCGAAGGAGTGCGGGGACCCCAAGATGCACCCAATTTAATGTCCCTGAAGGGTAGAGAAGAGGTGGCTGCCCTGAGTATCGCTAAGGAGGTTGAGGCCAAGAGGGTGGCAGGCCCCTTTTCTGTACCACCCTTTCCCAACCTGAAGGTCTCCCCTCTGGGGTTGGTACCCAAAAAGGCCCCGGAGGAATTTCGTTTAATCCACCATTTATCGTACCCGGCGGGTTATTCTGTCAATGATGCTATCCCTGATGACCTTTGTTCGGTCAGGTATACGTCCTTTGACCAAGCCCTGCGAATGGTGTGCTCTTGTGGTCCTGGTGCCCTCCTGGCGAAGTGCGACATTAAATCGGCATTCCGATTGTTGCCAGTGCACCCTGAGGACTTTGAGCTATTGGGTTTTAGATTCCAAGGGAAGTTCTATGTAGATAAGGCCATGCCTTTTGGCTGCTCTATATCCTGTTCAGCATTTGAACGTTTTAGCACCTTCCTTCAGTGGGCCTTTGTTCGCAGGTCCGGGTCTCGGTCTGTAGCCCATTACCTCGATGACTTTTTGTTCGGGGGTGAACGGGGCTTGGACACGTGCACGCGTCTCCTCACCACATTTCAGATGCTAATGCAGGAACTGGGTGTCCCTTTAGCGCCCGAAAAGACCGAGGGCCCATCCACTACCCTCACATTTCTGGGTATTGAAATTGATACGGTCGCACAGGCATCCCGGTTACCCATTGAGAAGGTCACCCGGATCTCCGCGATGATTTTGGCCTTGCTGGCCAAACGTAAAGTGTCACTTCGTGAGCTTCAGGTACTGCATGGCCATCTTAACTTTGCCTGCAGGGTGGTTACGCCTGGCAGGGCATTTGCCCGGCGCCTATGCGATGCCATGTCTGGCCTGACAAGGCACCATTATAGGGTCCGACTAACCAGGGGTATGCGGGCTGACCTTTTGGTTTGGCTCTCATTCCTGCGGGACTTCAACGGGGTATCCTTTTGGAGGTCCGACCTTTTAGTTTCCCCTAGGTTTCAAGTACAGTCGGATGCATCCGGCTCCCTGGGATATGGGATTTATTTCCAGGGGAGGTGGGCTTATGGCCAATGGCCTCCAGCATGGCAGGGCACGGATCACCTCCGCGATCTTACATTCCTTGAGTTTTTTCCAATCCTGGGAGCTTTGATGCTATGGGCAAGGAGTGGGCCGACTCTGTGGTTCACTTTTGGTGTGACAATGCTGCAGTAGTGCACATTGTCAATGCTCAGACCTAGTGCTCCCCGCACTATAGCATCAAGGCTGTCAGCATTGGCATTTATTGCCAAGGTGAGGGGTTTTGCTGACAGCATGAACGGTTTTGGAGGGGTGGACACGGGAACGTGGCCGCCGCCCGGACACTCGTCACCCAATTTCCCCAGGGGTGCTCACACACCTTGCACGAGGCTGGCATAACCTATGTTTTGACAGGTATGAGGCAGCTCTTTTTCATGCGGCTACCACGGTGGCCTTCTTTGGAGCGCTCCGCATCAGTGAGTTGGTACTACTGTCTAAGGCGGATGCGACTCGTAGGGCACTAGAATTCGACGATGTCTATGTTTCTAATGAGTGGGCTCAGTTGAGGATACGGTCCTCAAAAGTTGATCAGCACGGCGTAGGCAATGGAGTTAGACTGCTACGATGTTCCATTTCAGACATCTGTCCGGTTGGTGCCCTACAGGAGTTCTTGGCAGTGCATGGCACGCACCCTGGCCCGTTTTTCTGCCACCAGGATGGGTCTCCCCTTACTAAATTTCAATTTTGGAAGGTGACCGGTATGGCACTTTCCAGTGTTGGCCTCCCAGGGGCTCGTTACGGCACCCATTCATTTAGAATAGGTGCTGCTTCAACTGCAGCTGCATTTGGGTACTCTGAGGCTGATATACGCCGTATGGGAAGATTGGGATCTATGCGTTTTGCATTATATTTTCGTCCTCTTCAGACATGAGTACCAGTTAAGTCACTGTTCTCTTTTTTCTCTTACAGACCCTGTCTGTCCCCGCACACCGGTGGCAGTATGGCTGGTGGGCCACAGTTACGTGCACTGGGCAGCGCAGTTTGCTGCGGTGACAGAGTGGGGACCCCAGCTTGGACTGCATGCGGCCGCATGCATACGTTGGTACGGTAAGTGTGGAATGAGATGGCGGGAACTGTTGCCATTCCTTTTCTCCATTAGGGATGCTGAACCGCCTGATGTCCTTGTACTGCACCTCGGGGGCAATGACCTTGGCCAGGTCACTGGCCTTTCTTTAAAGTTCGCGATTTGCAGAGACCTATTTGCATTATGTGTGGCCATTCACAAGGCTGCTATGGTCGGACATCATACCACGTCACGCTTACAGGGGAGATATTGACCTCCGTGCCCTTGACCATGCTCGTCGCTCGGTGAACAGGGCAGTTGCCCGGTTCGTGGCAGACAAGGGTTTGGGGATGGTCATCCGACACCCCACCATTAGTTTACAAAATTATGATCTGTATGCAGGGGATGGGGTCCACCTGTCGGATAGAGGTATGAACCTCTTTTTGGAAGATTTGCAAGCAGGCCTGTTGACCGAGCTGATGGTCTGGGGGGGCGGGGCGGTGAGTCTTCATTGAAGCCTCCCCGTGTGGCGGGTAGCACTGGTAAGGTAAAGATTTATGACCCATAGGTATCCGGCAGGTTCGCAATTGACTGGCCAACACTTAGACAGGTACAGGTGTAATAACGTTGACCAGTCAACGACGAACCAGGCAAGGGGTGATGGCAGGAGCTTTTCAGCATGCATCACCCCGTGATTTGACGGATACACGTCAGAGGGTGGGGTCAGTAGATAGTTTATTGACTACGGTCAACAATTTGTTTGTGTCAACAAACAAATTGATACAAATGGATACATTGTAG